>CM021531.1:1141274-1155556 GCA_010994315.2 Pisaster ochraceus
CACAATTTGTTTACAACGGTACAGTCACGGACTGTGCGATGCCACGACGTAGTGAACTTCTCGCGGTCAGAGTGGCGTAACAGTGAGGCGTAACAGCGAGGCTATCGCAACCCTTTAAAATCTACCGGGGTCAGAATTGGACCCATTTCTGGATCATGCTGATCTGGGAAGGGGCTTAAAAATGGAATTTGAACTCAGATTATGCGTGTGTTTGAGCCATTTCTTGTTCATTTTGACACAGCCTCCGGGGTCGTACTGCTCCAGAAAAATGGTCAGGCCCCACAGGATCTGGCTCAATTCTGACCTCAGAACTTGTAGAAAGTATAAGGAAGATACGTCGTGCATGACGCTATAGAGTCAGGAGACGCACAAGGTCCATAACATTTCCATTCGTCAAACACCCTACCAAACCCACGTTTTCCTCCGTGTAAGATCAATGTATGAAGTGTAGGAAATAAAGTTAGTCATTTTGTGAACGTCTGACCTTGTCCTTTTGACGTTTTTTTTCCTTCTTAAAAAGCAAACTGTAGGCTCTCTACAAGTTTTTATACTGAAATGAGCTGAAACGAGGTAAGTGGCTGTATCGCTAAATATTTAATGATAATGATAGTCTAAAATACATTTACAATAGTGACTGGTTCCATGAGCTAGATGCTTATTAGGTAGACTAAAAGCCTAAGAAATGAATAAATGATTCTTTGAACATGTAGGCAACAACGTTTGCTTTTACCTATTTGTTTCATCTAGAGGGTTGTTTAAAGTTGTTACTGTGATGTTAAGGTGATTTTTTATATGTTTGAGAGCACTTCAAATAATGGTTGCAAGCCACTTAACGCACATTGCATTATTGGTTTAATTTCGAACAAACCATCCTCTCGAACAAACCATAATGCTACTGTGCAAGTGTTTACAGAGAATAAATCCCAGACCATCCCGGACACAAGCAGAGAGCCATTCTGGAACCTGTAGGTACCTTGCTCGGCGTAGACTCAGGCCCACTTCCCCAAGTACATGGACCAATCCTCTCACACTACAACAAACTTCTCTAGGTAGGGGCCTGTTCTTGTATTGTGTCGGAGCAGGAATATTGGCACTCGAGCTAACGGTGAACGGAAGTGAGGTTGACTTTTTTCCCCGTTTAACAGTATTTCAGATTGGAGTAATTTTCTTAAGTATCAGGCTTAATGTTATCTAGCTGCTTAAGCAGAAGTATCGGACAGCTATTAAGCAAAACAACGTTATGCCTAGCAGAGTAGAATGTTACCAGCCAAAATACTATGTCAAATGTAAAATCTGTGACTGGCCCTTGCTCAGCAGTCTGCTCAACAAGTAACTCTATGAAATATATAGAGCTTCTTAAAAACAAAAAGTAGCTAAGCCCAACAAAATTACAACCGTATACGATCAGTGTATGAAGTGTAGGAAATTAAGTTAGTCATTTTGTGAACATCTGGCTTTGTCCTTTTGACGTTTCTTCCTCTTGATATGTAAACTGTAGGCTCTCTACAATGTTTTAAACTGAAATGAGCTGAAACGAGGTAAGTGGCTGTATCGCTAAATATTTAATGATAATGATAGTCTAAAATACATTTACAATAGTGACCGGTTCCATGAGCTAGATGTTTATTAGGTAGACTAAAAGCCCAAGAAATGAATAAATGATTCTTTGAACATGTAGGCAGCAACGTTTGCTTTTACCTATTTGTTTCATCTAAAGGGTTGTTTAAAGTTGCTACTGTGATATTAAGGTGATTTTTTATATGTTTGAGGGCACTTCAAATAATGGTTGCAAGCCATTTAACGCACATTGCATTATTGGTTTCATTTCGAAAAAAATATACTCTATCCCTTCCTCTAGTTATCATTGAACACACCATAATACTACTATCAACTTGAAACATTATGAATTTAGGGACCTATTCTTGTATTGTGTCGTCCCAGAAACTTTGACACTCGAGCTAATGGTGATTTGGAGGTGAGTTGACCTAGTTTCCGTTTGAAAGTATTTCATATTGGAATAATTCTCTTAAGTATCGGGCTTAATGTTATATAGCTGCTTAAGCAGAAGTACCGACAGCTAAGCACAACAACGTGATGCTTAGCACAGTAGAATGTTGCCAGCCAAAATACTATGTCAAATGTAAAGCTGTGACTGGTCCCTGCTCAGCAGTCTGCTCAACAAGTAACTCTATGAAATTAATAGAGCTACAAAAAGTAGCTAAGCCCAACAAAATTATGTTCACCTTGAAAAGGATACCAGCCAAAATAGCATGTGACAGGTACAATCTGTGACTGGTATCGTGTTTGTCTTGTTTTTGCTTAGCAGGAATCTTTTAAGCACTATTTTCCGCTCAAGCAACTCTTTGAAGTTGGGCTCAGGGGCCAATTTTATGAAGCTAATTCAGCTTAAAAAGTAGCTAAGCACAACAAAATCATGCTTACCAGATTAAGGTTACCAGATAAAATGTAATGTCTTATGTACAATCACCATCCCCCCGAAAAAAAACAACAAACAAACAAACAAAAAACCAAAACCAAAACCAAAACAAAACACCCGACAAAAATACCGAAATTTTCGGTTCTTGGAGGTTTTTTCTTTCTCCATCTAGGCCTGCCCCCACTATTTGTTCTCTCCCTGGAATAAACTGGTTGAGCCAGCCATTATTGAGATTTTACCATCGAGCTATATAATAAAACGAGGGCGTACAAAACCTTGTGACAAGGCAGAACAAGAAGCATTGTATGCTGACCCATTGTATAACACAGGTCACGCACCAGTTCACACAGCCAACATTTTGCATGCATTTACCTGTAGGGATTCGAACCCACGGTGGGCCAGCGAGTTAACATACGTGTAATTAGAGTGCCCCATCTAGTGCTGTTATATAACTCTATGGTCTTTAACTCAACAAGTCCATTTCGTGCTTTCCCTGGACCATACTGTGGAATGTCACCCCATAAAAGATCTTCTCTACATTGTTATGCAAAGAAGGAGTTTTGCACCGTTTTCGAAGTACTCAATGTGGCTAATACTGCATAGCATTCAGACTGCGCCGTGTTGCTGACTGGAGGATGCCCGTACATCTTGGCTCGAGCGTGAGATTTGGACGTCGCGTATTCTTACGAACTTTACTGGTAAATTTATCAGAACTCTGACCATGGCAATCATGTGCAAATTGGAAATGTTTTGGCAACTACTTCTGCACTTTTAGAACCAGTGGTATTCTCTATCCAAGGCTTGACCTTGGCCAAGATTTGAAGTACGAGACCTAGGAGCCTTGTGCGTTTTTATCACTGGCCACAGAAAGGTTTAACTAAACACAGCAGTAAATTCAGAACATAAATTTACTGTTGAGCCATTCGTTCATATCGTGATCCGATAGTTCCGACTATAGACTTTTAAAGCAATATGTTAAGGTCGGTCTTGAGCTCGAGTGGCTGGAGAGAGTTCCAGTGAATCGCCGTAGACTGCAGTGTAAAACGACCAAAGCCGAACACATCAACCCAACGACATCTTGTTGAGGTAAGTGAACATTTCCCAGTGGCGTATAACCCTGCTCAGAGCCATTGCCTACCTTAACCGCCATCATCTTCATCATTTAGCGGTCGCAACCGAGATCCCATTCACAACTTCATGCCAGAAGTGTTTATCCCCCTCATCATAACCCCCACAAAAAGGGAAAATGTCCGTAGCGTCCTTCAGGAGAACTAGGTTGAGGGCAGTTATTGTTTTTATTGAGAATACAAACTAACTTGGCCTCATTGTCTAAAATAACATTTATAGCCAGTGTTTTCTTGATCCACCCTCAATTTCAACAACCTCACTAATTATACTCTAAATATTCTCAACGTAACGTACACTTTATCTGAAGAAACGAATGATAAAATTTCCAATAACCGGGTCCTCTATCGAGATGATTAAAATCAAAGTGAATATCGATAAGTGAATGATCAGTCCAGTGACCTGGCTCTATGTAACAGGAAAAAAAAATCGCAACTCAGCTCTGACGAAATTAAAAAGAAATCCAACCACTGTTGTTTCATAGAGTGTTGTTTCTTGGTATATCTCCTCATATTATTTTGGACCCGCCCACAATGGGTCAACAGATCGAAAGTTCAAATAGAAATTGTTATGCACCTTCTCTTGTAATTAATGACATTAAATTGGTAGACTAATAATTAGTTTTATCTTGTCCATTGCCTCAATGAATTGCCATGGTAGTTGACCACTCAAAACGAAAAGATGTTTAATATTTTTTTATCAAAGCAGTACTCCTTTTATTGTCTGCAGATTGTATGCAGGACAGATTCAAAGCCGAGTGTAGGCTAGAACGCTACTTCTGTTCCTATAAAAGCAATGCAACAAGAGGCGTGGCTATTTTACTTTTTTAGCGCACTGACTGCTGACCAGATCTTTGTATTCCGTACATACCATACAGTACACAAAGGGATGCCCTAACAACATAACAAAACTTAAAACACGAGAGACAGGACTTTGTTTGAAGCCTTTTGTATTTAACTAAATTGGAAATTCTGAGGGGGAATAAAAGAAATGGGTACAAAATGAAACACGGTTTGGCTAATAACGCACAGTGTTTGCAAAGAAACCTTGCTGACGGGCAGCCATGCCTGCCACGTGACAACATAACAGCTGTTGAGTATGCACAACTCATTTATCACTCTTAGTGCTAATACATGGACTTAAAAAATTAACTAGCTGTAACTAAACAGCTGCAGGCATAAATCACAATATTCTTCTGATGACGTCATACGGAAGAGGCTAAGAGAGTTTAGATTTTACGATGAAAATCTTTCGAAAACTGGTACTTGTCTATTTTCTGAAAGACTATCATATCAGTTTATGGTTTTTGATTATTATTTGCCACAAAAAGTGATACGTAATAGTCCATCAAGTTGGTCAAAGACAATTCTATTTTAGCCCCAAATTAAAAATTAATTACAACAGTTTGATTAAATCATTAATCCCACTCGCTGATATAAACATGTAGTTTGTTTTGGCAATATAAAGGGTCGGCTCTTTTACTATGAACCAATTTCCAGCAGACTTCAGCTCATTGTTAGCTGTGTGTGCAAGGAGAGTAATGTAATTATGCAAAAAAGGAAACAAATTGACTCATCAGCAAAAAAATACAAATGAAAGCATACTAGAAGAATTTGTGAAAGTCGTTAATAGTACAATACAATATAACAAGCAAATGATATCTTTTCCCTCACTTTTCCTTCTTTTCCCCCCTCCCCCAAATGTGTTTGGTCACTCCACTAGCCACATACTTAAAAGTATCCCCTTTGGACTTGAACATTCGTTTAATAATATGTGGGTTTTGTTGCGTTTTTTTTTCAGAGACGGGAAACGACTGAAGCAGCTGTAAGTGGTGCACCGAGACGGGGCACGAGTTGAGAATGACGCAGCAGCCAGCAGCTAGCTCCCGTCCAGCCAAGCTTCTAGAGACATTGCAGGAACATCTTTGAGCTGACAGTTCTCTAGAGACTGTGACCAGATGGGAGTTGAAGATCAATGGATATGTGGCATGTGGACGTACAGTGGAGTCATCGCCGGATTCAGGTAACAAAAACTTGGCCGCATCCGACCTCCACGTTTTAAGTACGCATTTGCGGTTCACCTCTTTGACAAATGTTGGACTTTATTGAAGAAAACTTTTTTTCTCTCTCTCTTTAAATTTCCCGAGCAACTGGCAGCTAATAAAATAAGATTTGTGGAGACTCCATGTACCTTTTCCTTTTACAAATTAGGATTACTGTATAACCGGACGGTACTGATGCACAATGTACATTGGAAAGACAAACAAAAAGGAAAGACAAATAAAAAGAAGAAAAATGTTACATAACTTATAGAACACAATAGTGGAGGTTGGATAACGCAAGTTGACCTTCAAGACAAGACCCTCGTTCCAGTGAGAAGACTGCGAACGGTAAGAGAAGATCTAACCCGTTTTCTTGCAGGGTCCCGCCCTTTGTACCACTCCCCCTTTCCCAGTACGTTCAGCGACCTTGTTGATGTTGTCCTTACTTGTGTAGCTTTCAAGGTGACGTCACACTGTCTTTGCTTTTCTTTGTTTGCATATTGGTCGAAGCCAATGATGCTTTTTAATTAGCAGACTGGTCTTACAGGAAATTTCTTTCGGGTTGATACTTCAAGTCGACAGTTGACATGTTCGTTTATAATTGTCATGATTTTATATTTTGCAATAATTTTCGATAATTCGTCAAAAAAGTTTAGTATATTTTAGGGAACAAAAGCTACAAAAAACTTAAATAAATAAATACAAAAACATTCTGCACTTTCCCTCCGCTGCTGCATTTTGTACCGCGGTACACCAAGTATTTTAGAAGTAAAAATACAGTCAAATATTCAAGTTCAATCACCAATCCATTGATGATTAATGTTTGATTTAGGAGTTTTAAATATGTAATTTAGACCAGCTAAATTAATATTTACATATTCCTAATATCAGCATTACATCATTTCTGAGTATACATTTCAGCTGAGTGTAAATAGTATTAAATCTTTGAAAATAAAAAATAATACGACAACAATTAAGCATTAAAGCTATAACCCTTTCCCATTTAGATAAAGGCTCAAATAAAAGGGAAAGCGGGACTTATAGCAAACACAAGATTTTTAAAGCTGTAGTCACAAAATGCAAATTATGCATAATATTTATGCATACGTTTGAGAGCTTGTTGCAAATAAATTACTTAAACCACTTACTTGTGAGCGCTGCAAAAAAAACTGAAGGAGAAAACTAATACTGAATATGGTAAAAGAAAATACTGACTAAGACGAGAAGGAAGACCATCAGCGGGAAAGACGTCATCGGTGCTTAGGTATGTATGAATGGTAAGACAGTCAAGGCCTAGACTATGTAGGCCTAGAGGTAAGACTAACCCAGCTCTTTCAGCAGGTTTATTGGCAATGGGTAAGTATAAGGTGTGAACGGCGTAGTACTTGGTCTTCATTCTTCTAAGAGTAGACGATGAAGACTCTCCCTTTGCTGTTCCTGATGATTGACGGGCGATTGGAGGCCAGATGAGGTTGCGAGGTTGCCTGGTTGCAGCAAAGGTCAAGTATAACAGGTAAAAGTATCGGGTTAAGTGTGAAAGAAAAATAACCCTTTCCTCCACAGCATCTAACCTTTCCTCAACAGCTTTTAACTTTTCCATCCACAGGCGATATCATTCTTTTGTTTTTCACAGTCTGTAACCTGTTCTTTCCATAAAGAAATGTTGTGGCAGGTGAAGCGCATTGAGATGCAGAAGTTGAGCAGATAATACAGTGTTGAAACTCTCGAAGGTTAAGTATCACGTGTGAAGTATTAGGTAATGTATGAGGGCAAGTTGAAAGGAAAATAACCTTTATTTCCACAGCTCTAACCTAACAGCTTTTAAATTTCCCCGTTTAAATTTCTTTTTTTGTTTCCACAGTCTGTAACCTGTTATTGCTAACGTGGATGAAGTAAGAAGCATTTGTGCACAGGTTGTAGCTTTGTGACACATTAGATGACATGCATTGGTAAAGTATTGGGGTTATCTCAGGTAAAGTGTAAGGTAAACCTGTTTTTGGCTAATTTGGTGTGACACCGAAATGCTAACCTTTCTATATATGTTTTTATTCAAAAAAGCAGATCATGTGTTCTTCTTGAAGATGATAATGTAGTGTGTGTGCTGACATTTTCACTGAGCTGGGGGTGATGCCGACCAGCAGGGACTGGGGTCATGCAGATTTGGTAAAAAGTATCGGGTTATATAATGACAAGTTAATGGCAAAGAAACTTTATCTTCAAAATAGGACAGTAATTCAATCAAGAACATTTTGTAGATCATGAACAAATCTCAACATCAGTTTGATTGATATCCTTGAAAGGAGAATCAAACGAATCTCAAAGTATTGAAACAGTTGTAAGCAGCTTTCAGTTGAGATTCTACAACAGCAAACATGAACTAACAGCCAATCACAGAGGAAAAGCAAGTTAAGATTGCTCATTAAAGTGTATTTTGTAAAACCAAAACAAATTGAAATCTTTCCTGGAACGGTAGAGGTCGGCTCTCCATCCAATTTATTGTAGAGATATTTTAATGCATACAGATAATTCCTTTTCGTGCTTACTAAATTTTCCCTCAGTTCAGCATGATCATTGTTGGAGTATACATGGTGACTACATACAACTGGACCTGTTTGGGTAAGCATCATTGTAGGGTACAGGGAGTGGTGACTACAACTGGACGTGTTTGGATAAGCATTGTTGGAGGATACAGGTGCAAAGGGCCTCTTAGTAAATAAAAAAAAAGAACCACAACACCCGAGAATTTCCTTTGAAGATTTCAAAATGGTCTGTTTAATAGAATAGTCTATCACATCCTCTAAGTTGAAATAAACACACCTTACAGCCAACTGCCGTGAGACTTCATCAAAATAGGACGTCAAGTTTCTTCAGAACTTGTTCAAAACAAAAAAACAACCTGGGATTTTGTGTTACGTTGTGAGTTGAAAGAACTGGAGGAGGTTTTTTGGCACATGATAGCTTTCAGACTTTCTACTCCTCGGACCAACTGAGGCATGTAATGATAAATGTTATCAAAATAATTAATCTTTGAAAATCTGTTTATTTCTACCGCAGGGTGAGACGATGGCTTGGCGATGACATTCACCCAATCTTGGGGCTAATGGACGCTTTTTTAACTGCGCCAAGACTTGTCAGGTGATTCCCAACCATACGTTCAACTGTTGTAGTTTGTGTGCTGACATCTTTCCTGAGCTGAGGTAATGCCAACAGCAGTGACTGAGGTCATAACAAAGATTTGGTAATTACTGGGGATATATAAGTTACTAGTTACTAGTGAAGACACTACCTATTTAATGGGACAACAACTCAGTCAAGAAATTTGAATTATGGACAAATCTAAACAACAGTTTTATTAATTACTTTTGAAGGAGAAACGAAGCATGCAGGGGGAAAAACAATCAGATTTATAAACTCTGAAACGAATCTCTTAAGTGTGAGACAGTTAAAACCAGCAGTCAAAATACAAGTGTCATTTGAGATTCTACACTGGCAAGCACGAACAACCAGCCAATCGCCGAGGTTGAACAACGAATCAGTAAACTTGCTTTTACAAAGTGTAACAATCAAAGCAAATTAAAATCCCTCCTGAAACAGTAGAAGTCGGCCCCTCTTGCAGTTTATTGTAAAGATATTGAAATGCAAATAGACAAGAGATAAAATTTGTGTCTGTGTTTTTTAATTACTCCTAAAGTTCAGCAGTCTATTATGGAGTGGTGACTACAGCTGGACCTGTCTGGATGAGCATCGTTGGAGAGTACAGGGAGTGGTGAATCGTTGAAGGATACGGGCACAAAAAGTTAACCACTGACCGTTTGGTAAGTTTGAAAAAAAAAAGTAATTCTGAAACGTTTCTTCGATAAGAAGTTTTCCCGCAAGTTTGGCAAAGGAGTTAATTTTTCAGAGCAGACTTTTAAAGGTTTCAAATCGTCTATTGGACAGAATAGTCATTCATCTTAGTTTGCAATAAACACACGATACAACCAAATGGTTAAAGACTTCATCGAAATAGGAGGTCATGTTTTTCAGAATTTGTAAAAAAAAGTTGTGTTGTGTCATGTTATTTGCATGCTCGATGAGTTGAATAACTCATCGGAGCCGGAAGAGTACTTTCTTGCACAATAGCATTCAGACATTGCTATATCCCAGATCACTGATACTTGTATGAAAAGAGTTTATCAAAATTATTATTTTTTTTTTCAACAGCAGATTGTGATGATGACCTTGGAGATGACTGCATCCAATCCTGAATCTCAAACCAACTCTTTAAGGACTGCATACATCTGAGGAAGGACTGTATCAAGTCTAGTCAGTTGACTTCGTGCTACATGATCAACGGTTGAAGTGACGTCGGGAATGGACAACCAACACGTTTTGGACTGTGTGCCATCAGCTGAAGGACTGCGTCAAGTTTATAGTCAGATGGCTCTTCACTTTTTGAAGTGTTGAATTGAGGCGTACGGACGTTTTAAGGCTAACCAACACTGTTAGACTGTGTGCCACCAGTTAAATGACTATGTCAAGTATAGGTGGATGACTCGCCCGTACAAGTTCAAGTTGTTCAAATGTCGTAGTGATAATGATGCTGCATTTGTAACTAACACGTTTTGGACTGTCAACAACAGAAGGAAGACTGTGTCAAGTTTACCCATCAGATGATTCCACAATCAACTGAAACGAGCTGGACCACTGTGCCTTATCGTATCAAGACACTCCAGGAGTGGACCCTCCTAGGCCGAGTCAGAATTTGGGCCGAAGCTATGACTACGGCTGTTCAGATACAACTTTAGTTGTTTAATTAAGGCTTTTCTTGAATCCATCAAACTCCAATACCATATTGTACAATGCTCGGTACTCACATCAGTTGATTTGATCAAATTGGCATGCCTGGCCTCATGTCAAGCATTGTTGGCTTTTCATGGAATTTCAAATTCATTACATTAAAGTACAATACCCATTGGATTTTGATGGCGTGAGTGTAGTTACGAAACAATATAAGTGTTCGTTTGTTTCTCTTTGCAAAAAATGTGACAGCTTTTTTAAAGAGAAACAAGCAAATACAAAATTGTCACTACTGTATATTTAAAGAGCAATTATGAAGCCCTTTTTGCTTGCCAAAACCTTTTGAATTTAGTTTAAAAAAAGGTCGACAATATTACAAGTTGTTTTGCGTTGGAAGATTTTGACAAAATCCCCAATTGTTATCGTTCATCGTTTCAGAAATCATGAAAAGAAAAGCTCGGGTTTAGTAATTGTATTATGGAACAAAAATTGTAAAATAGTTTTAGCTGTATCAGATTAAATCAACCGGCATTGTTCTAGGCCCTTCATCTATACTAGTGAGGCAACTTTACACATTGCTCAGTTGTAATAATTAGTCAAAGATTTGTGAGAACCTTTAAAGTGTTGGCCCTATCACTTGAGCGCAAAATAGACAAAATGCATAGTTTAATGAACAATGCTCAAACAGGACTCTGTTGCAACGCAAACACGAACCATTCCAACAATCACAGCACCAGGGCTAGGTTTCACAAAGAGCTAAGATTGATCATCAGTATTAATTGCTTATATAAGCAAAGTGTAATTATGACCACTCATCTTAAGATGAATCTTCGTGTTTTGTGAAACCGAGCCCAGTTTTCCTCATCGTAACACTAAACTAAAAGTACCGTATTACACTTTAACTTTAACTTCACACTTAATTTTACCTTTAACTTTAACCCCCACACTGAAGCAGAAAAGATAACTCACAAACGTTCATTATAAACACCTCACTCTCAGCACCACCCACTATTCAACCTGCGCGTTGAATAACATAGTAGCGTGCCTGTATAAAACATGCATTTTGTCTACTAGCGTTCAAAAATAATTTAGTTTTTATATAGTAGATATTTATAAGTTATTGGGTATTTTAATTTGTAGTGTTTATTTACTGTAGTTTATCTGAAGAATGATACTGTAGCAAAGCCCAAGTAAGCACTATTTATTTATTTGATTATTATCTGAAGTTTCTTTTGACTGTTATGAACATTCCTAAACCTTACATGTAAATAAATGCCTTGCAATTAGTCCCGTATTTACACTTGTAGTATAGACCCTTTCTCTTAGACAAGGGGGTCTTGCCCAAACGTATTCTGATTCCAACGTGTGTGCAGACAACATATGTATTCGGACAACTAAACTTTAGAATTCTTTTCAATTTTTAGGCAGATCAGCCGTTTGGAATTTTTGCTAGCTACCCCAGAAAAAAACACACCCTAAAATGAACTTTTTCCCAAACAGGCTTACTGCAAGTTTTCGTGAAGCACCTCTCCACTTGCCAAGTAAAATAGGGCCAGCTTAAACGCCTAAATTTATCAAGTCTCCCCAAAAGTTGAAACACAGAACCCCCAGGTGATAGATTCTTATCACACTCTATCAATTGCACGACCCCAAAAACGTTATATTAAATAAAAAAAATATGTGGGTATACAAATTTTAATAACGAGCTTGGCGCATGAATATTTGTCCATTAAGTGTTGTGCACCCCTATGGGCAGACGCACGAACGCGTGATGCGTCGCGCCACCATCGACCACCATCGATCATGTTCCCTCCTTTTGTGTTAGTGCGCTTGCGCGATGCACAGTTAAAATAATTATTTTAGGCCTGCTATGATCGTGAGGACAGCCCCCCTTTCAGTAAGCAAATTTGTCTAGCAGGGTTCAATTTTGCTTCACTGCAAAAATATCTTACCAGTCAAATATTAACTTGGAACTGGTCATTACTGGTCTTGAATCATTAGCCTGAGCTGTCAGTTACTCACACAACAGTAGGCTGTTGTTGACGCATAATCTTGATCTATACTGTCTGAACTATTTTGCTGCAGTTCCCAAGAGATATCCCTTTCCCGGAAACGAAACGCAACGTGACGGTTCCACCATTGTTCAGTCCTCGATGCCAGCAACCGTCATTTCCTGATTGAAAACTGTCACGTTTGAAGTCATTTTATGTGTTTGCTCGAGCAATGTAACAATCTATCCATCGTGTTTGGGTCTGAAATACCACCCTTTCTTTAATTTTTAATTACTTGAACTCACAAATTAGGGTGACCGATGCAGACAAAATTACCTGTGATCTCAGACTTGAAATCAAGTCTAGAAATCTGAAATGTAAACTTTGCAGTTGAAACAAGCTGGGCAAACATCCAGACGAACTTTGACCTGCTGAATTACCTTTCTAGTCATGTGCACACACATGTTATTTTCGTATTGAGCAATGACATGTGTAGTTATCATCACTTTGTGTGAACACACTCGTGATCAGTTGGTTTTAAATCAACCGGAAGGGTCATCTCAGACATACTGTAGACTACAATAAGGCTCGAGCCTTGCACATTGTCACTCAGTCCACATTTCTGTTTAGTAGACTGTTTTATGGAGATGACGAAGCGAAGATGCTAAGCAGTGCAGTGTTAGTCTGTCAAGAATGCTGACTGTCGACGTTGAAATGTATTCACTCGCTGTAAGTATGCATAAGTTGTTCGTCACATTCAATTGAACACCAAAGTAAATATTATGATAAGTAGGAAGAAGGCCGTCTTACCCCAGAGAAAGGACCTTCTTTGGTTTTACCTAGCCCTAATACTGACCATAGACACTGACGAACGACTTACAGTTTAGGTTTTAGAAAATTCGCATATAATATTTATCCAGGCCTCACTTCAAGTCATCCAATCGAAACCGGCCTAAGTCAAGTTCCCTTTATATGCAATGGCAATTTTTCATAATTAGATCAACGTAAAATGAGACGTTGCCGTACAACAAGGCCTCAGCTTTTGTTGTATTTCAATTGTTAATAGTATTGTTTAATACCAATAAGAGTGTGTCAAATCATGGTAATCGGTTAACCATAAAGTCAGTTTGGACTGTTAAACGTCTAAACATACGCAACTTGATTCGATTCCAAGCACGAGGTCGGGATTAGACTATTAGTCTCCGGTTAGAGGTTTTACAAGCCGCTAAAAGAGGGAGCTAATAAATAGCCCCCTCTTTTGACAGCAGCTTGTAAAACTTATGCTATTATGACAGTACAACGCTCGGCCAAGTTCGCGCTAGAACCATTTTTGTCACAGAGGTTGATATTCCCTGGTACCTATAACCATAACACGTGTTTTTGAGTATGAGTACCAGTTAATATCAGCCGCTAGTCGATTTAATCCTTGTGCGAATTTTACTACTGTCCTGACTTTCATTAGCCATAACATCAACGATTACAGACTTGAAACTAAGTTTACAAAATAATGTTGCCTAGCGGCAACGACTTTGGGTCATTTATAACGTTTAGCTTTTTATTCAAAATGATACAAATATCAACTAACAAACCACAAGGGAAACTAACTGGGTAGATTTTAAATAATGTGGGTTTGAACAAAGAAGACTTGACTGGAGGGGGACTTGAACCAACGACCTCCAGTATACTTTGATCCGGAGGTTGTTGGTTTAGGTCCCGCTCCAGTCAATTTCTCTTTGTTCAAACCCAAATTATTCATATTGATATAATTATTATTTCCCTTTGCTGTTTTTAATTGTAATTCGAGAGCAATTCAGCCTTTGTTTGCGATCCATTTATACAGTCACTACTATTATTGTTATAATTAGCTGTTCCGACTTAGCAGTCGGAACAGGTTTTGTTTTTCTTGGGA
>CM021531.1:1156556-1179679 GCA_010994315.2 Pisaster ochraceus
ACAACAAATCGGAACAGCTTTGTGTTTGTTCACAAACACTTAGTGTCTAGTTGTTATTATTTTTTTAGATAAACCATTACGAGGTGAAATGAAATACATAGTAGTGAGAATCGTTAGTTAGTATTACAAGTTTTAAGACAAAGTATAGGATTTGTAAAAAATAATCAAATAAACAATTGCAAAAATTAAACGTTTTTAGTACTTTCTCAAAGCTCAATGATTATGAAGTCCATACGAGTTACGATCTTCCAGGGCAAGATAGTTTCATCTGAAATATTGTCAAAGTCGAAGAAATGGCATAAGACCCCACAAATCATTGCGATTTATGCTTTTAAAATATCTGCATTCTGAACATGCACAAAATTTGTTGCAGAAAGTTAAATACTATTCTTTGCTTTCAGTCAAAAAACGGTGACAGAAATAAACACACACAAGCAAACACCCCAACAAACAAACAAACACCCCCACAAACAAACAAACAAACAAACAAACTTAAAAGATTGAAATACATTAATACAACCTCACAAAACCTAATGTACAATCCGCACGACATTAATAAGTTACTCCCTTATTATTTTTCTAAACAGTCCACGTCACTTGCAATTTCTGAGTAGACTATTCAGGCAGATACTGAACTGGTTCCCGGCTCAGGAATTCAATGACAAGGAGCCATGGGTAACTGCTGCAATCAAACGGGCAACAATGAAGACGACACCGAACAGGGTTACCATGGTAATGTCGTAGATGATGTGACGTCACAAGTTTACAAAAATTGGGATTACGAGGAAAAGCTAATAGCAAAACCTAAACGCGTTGAAAACAGCTCAACATGTTCTTTCACTGTCATGCTAATAAAAATGCAATAGATCAGAGTCAGCATTGTTTTCAACATCGTTACAAATGCCTGGTATATTTTTAGCTTTTACAATAACCAAAGAAAATTGAAACGGAAGGACCTTGAATTTACACCCCTCCCCTTCCCCACCATTTTGTTGGGTTCCTTGGGAGATAAATATCGGACTAAGTAATATGCCTGTGGAAAGAGTTTTACTCCCTTGACATGAATTAGTGAATGTTGGTCTCTCTTCAACACAGCGTTACAAACACCAAATCTTCAGGGGAATTGTAAGTAAAGTCTTGTTTTGTTAGATTTTTTCCTGGGGGATAATTTTGCCCACAGAGAATTATTTTGTGACGTATGTAACAAGATTATGGCAGTATAAACAAATTATCAAAGTAAACCCTTATTGTTATAATAACTGTTTTTATGATGTGTTCCTGAAAGAATAATGCTTGTTATAAATCTGTTTATTCACGTTGTCACGACAGAGTCGACCCATTCAAGTAAATCACAGCCTACACATCAGCATGGTAGTAGAGGTATAAACATTTCAAACTTTCTAGTTTTATATGTTGCTGAATAAAATGAACGTGTAAGACTTTTCGAAACACAGAAGAATGGCAGATGTGTGTTGATGGCAAATGCATTGTTGATTATGCATTTGTTTGTTGTTTATCTTTGTTAGACCATCAGCGTGGACCACTCAAATCCGAACAAGCGCGCAGTAATTATCTCCGAGGTATTGTGCATCTTCCCTTTCCTCTTCAAGTTTTATAAGTTTCATGATACGTAATTTATTCTGGATCTTAACTTTCGGTTCTTGGTCGCTTGATATTGCAACACGAAATGTTTGTAATCAAAACTTCTGTGTTGACTGTTTCTCATCAGAAAAACTTAAGGCTAAGGAGGGTGAGCGACAACCTTTACTGTCTACGACTGACCAAAGAGCCAGTCAGCCAAACAGATTTGATGGGATTGTTGATCCTCGGCAGGTAAACACTTTGGCTACTAAAAAGCAATAGCTAGTGGTGTGGGTGTATATACAAGAGCTGTAAAACGAAATATAAAAAAAACCTGGTTTAATTAACTCGGGTTTGTTCTTTAAAAGCATGTATCATTCCCTTCGCCCTAACCAATAACATTTAAAAGTCCACTCGGTTGATTAAACAGTACTGTATTTTCTAAATGGACTGCTTTTGTAAACCGGGCATTATATTTTATGCGACGAGATTACGACAATCAAATTTTTCTGTTCATAGCAATTTTTATAAAAACAATATTTATGTGATCTTTATGCATTTTTATAGGCCGCTCATTTGAGAGGAGAAAAGTTACATGAAGCAGAACAGGCCACTGAAGATATGAATAAAGCAGCAGCAAACTGGGCGAAGGCTGCCGCCATGTTAAAAAAGTTATGACCTCATCAACTTCTACCACTATTGAGGGCGTCCTTGCTTGGATCTCAAACTATTGCTGGTTGGCGTTTGTTTTTTGTTTGTGGTAAACCATAATGCAAGTGTTGCAGGTACTGAAAATGCAATTCCAATGTGGATTAACATTTCTAGAAACAAGTCCCCATCAATGAGAAAAAGTGAGGTAATTCGAGATGGATCTAATGCATTTACGTCACCACGCAACCTTCTTAGAGGTAAATCGAAGATGCAAGAATGGAAACGCAGAGCTGTGTACGCGCGGCGCACAGGATCAGCCAATCAGCAACCTTCTGCTGACCTTAGCCTAGGACGCCCTACTCAGATGACGTCATGCGCAAAAGGTCTATAACGATTTTTGGCTTGAGAATGTCAATAATGACTGGTTAGATTCAAAATTTTGCATGCATTGCATGTTATCCCCTCGCCTCACACATCACTGCATGCTGTTGAAACATAGCCATAGAAATGAAGGTCGACTTGGACACAGTCTTGTTTAAAATTCGAAATTTAATTTTCCGTATGCAATTCAGTTTTTTGCTCATGATCACGGCGCGTTGAGGGTTTTGCTCCGTATGGAGGTATAGCAAAACTTAAGATCAGTTTGTTTATAAAGCATGGGTTTTAACTGCTTAAAATAACAATTTTTTCGTGAAGAAAATACCTTTTTGATATGAAAAACAAAGTAGATTATTTGTGATAAAAATATTCAAAACAAAACTGGTTTCTCATAACGTACATTTGGGGTGAGGTGATGTTATATAGTTCTGGTTGTTATTAAAACAAATGGCCCATCATGTATTAAGGCCGTAGAAGAAAAAAGCAAGAAAAAAACATTATAAATTTCACACAATTTTCTTGGGGATAATTTCGCTGGTGGAGTGTGTAAATTATTGTCTGTGACCCTGGCATGTGGCTCGAAAACGACAATAGCGCCCTCTTCCAGGAATAGAGGGCGCTGGAATCAAGTTTCTATAGGCTCGTGGCAAACATTATTACAAGGACAAACACATACTTTTAAAGGTAAAATTATTGTGTTTTGGATTAGTATCGCTACAATTTAAATTCCATGAATTCGTAGTAGTTTGTCGTTCATGGAAATATTATGTTGAGAGTGAAAATCACGTGAATGAAAATGTTATAAAAAATAGTTAAAATACAATCTGGTGAAGATAATACACTTTCGAGACAACTGCCTGCGGAATCTAGGTTATCACCAAATGTTCTTCTAAAGTTATATCGAGTTTATGGATAATTTACAAATAAATACTGCAAACGAAATATCTTTAAAATATTTAGATTCACTAAGAACCGAAGAGCCATTCGCTAAACTTGTAGGAAAAAAATACAAACACTACACAATAAACACATTTTCTAAGTAATTAATAAATTTTTGCTGGTCTTGGTGTTTAATTATTACAGTTACTTCAAGACTGATGTTCAAATTTCTGTGACTTGTTCAATTTTGGGTAAGCTACCACATGCCCGTACTACTTTATACATCGTGCGGTGAAAGTACATGAATATGCATGAGGGGTGTGCTGACGACAAAGCCTTGCGAAGTTTGTTTTCTGTACCACACCTAAACGCTGGCTTTTGCGTAGAATACTGAAAACGAGTGGGCCATTTTATCGTCAAAAATGTCTCAAGAGATGCGTTTTGACGGGGGTGGAGGTACGAGGGACATGGTGACAAATAGGGTGACAGACACCGTCAAAGGGTAAGTGCTGTATTATTATTTATGAGTCACAGTGAGCCATGCACCATCATAGGTGTTACAGGTAAACAAAGAGCACACGTGTGCTTTTGCAGCTGATGCTAAATTTGTGAATTTGAAAGAAATGTTAAGGAGATCAAGTTGAATTTTAATGTTAAAAAACAACAACTCCCAGCTAGCTGAACTGACCATTTTTTCCATTAATGTTTTCTTACATTTTAAAATTTGTTTGGTGCTTTTTTTATGATCTGGTAACTCGCAAGATCTGCGGTAACTTATGCATGCGACTGTTATGCTACGTTTTAATAGTCACTTTTGCTCTAAATGGTTTTATAAGAAGAGAGGTAAATTATACTGTAAAGTTGGTTTTTAAAAGTCATTGTGGTAATTTAACAAAACATAAGAAACATAACCACTATCCGAACTTTTATCCTTTAGCCTTTAATCATTTGTGTATTTTATAACAAAAACGAAAGAGAAAGAAGAAAAACAATAGCAAATAAATAGTAAATAAATAATAAATAAATAAATGAAATAAATAAATAAATACACAAAAAGTCACCGGAAAAACGATTGATAATTATTTCATAAACAATGTTCTGTAGTTATAAGTTTCCATTACGGGTGTAAACGTGTAATGGGATACAACGATAATAGTGCACATGTGAGACAAAAAAACAAGATGTCTGCTGCACTAATTTTACCCCCAAGTTAATTTACTTTCCAACAATCTTTCCAATGAAACAATTCATTGGTTGTTCTAAGTTTTATCTCACACGTTTGGTTAATTTTACTTTAACGTTTCTACGTCATTAGATAGCTTATGAGCGACTGTCACTTTACACCCAAAACTTCCGTTCCAGTGGTCTTAAAGATTAAACAGCGGAATATGACGATGAAGGATCTTGCACCAATTTAATTACGCTGGTGCATGGTGAGAACATGAATTTGGAACTGTCTTTCTTGAAAGCTCAACCTTTTTTTGTGCCAAACTTTGATGAAAAAGACTGCAGACCAATGTTAAGAAAATATATCAAGGATCCTGTTTGTGGAGGAAACATGACGCGGTGCTCTCTCTACGGTGGATTGCTGTCGAGTGAACGCCACTACGGCCCAGTCAACACTAGCTTTTATACTGAGCCATAAATAACTTAGCAATCTCACATATCATTATACCTTAAAAGGAATTTCTCTCCGGAGAACCCAACCAATCGTTGTTGATGTTACAAAATAAGGCCATGTGGTTATGTATAAAGTGTGTTGATTGGTGGTCACGCTTGGCGGCGCTTGCGGTGACCTCCAGTGCCTGCTGATTGGATATCTTTACATCGGTCTTATTATCATACATGAATATGCATAATTTATCACTGAGAGGGTGACAGCAATCTTCCTTGCATCTCTCTCGATCTCGTGTGGTTTGGTGGCGGCGTGTGTGTGTGTGCTGTTTGTATGGGAGCTAGCTGGTGGACGAATTTGAAAAGGGGGCAGGACGGGTTTCGGTGATTTTTTTGGACCTCCAAAAACAATCCAAGCCGATCATCGAGCCGTGCTGCTGATACCACACAAACTGCGAATTCCCGTGAATGTCTCCACTTGTCACTTTCTCAGTTGGACCGTGATTTCCAGATCAGGAAAATCATGGACGTTTTTCCGAGCGGAGACATTTTCCAGGAGTTGAAGGTTTTGCACGAGACGGGATGCTACTCCGCATTGCCATCACTAGAAGAACATTGGCATCAGGTAAGCACCCCCCCCCCCAAAAAAAAAGACAAACACACAAGGTGATAATATAGAAAAATAGGTGAAATTTTCAAATCATGTGCATTTATAATCTAGCAGTAGCAACCGGAATATATGGAGATTAAAAGAAATTACACGTACGGTAAAGTAATGACAGTGTCATGTGCTCATTTATCTGCATGCACCATGATGGTTCGATACCGGAAATGTTGCTTGCATTTGCATTGAACATTCATTTTTGCCTTGGCCTTCAACATTGGACTGTCATCATGTGACTTCTTTCCAATCTATTTTGGTATGTATACGCTATAAATATACCCTTGGTCTATGGTCATACTAAAAGATTCCAATTATGTTGATATTTTATATTGAAACATTTTAAATATAACTTAAAAAAACAGTCTGACATACATAATAATCGTCATCAGAAATTCCAGAATCATGATGATCAAATGCCTAGTTAGATTCCAATGAGTTATTATCTTGAATACGAAATTTATTTGAAAGCCAATATTTTCAAATATAATTTTCATTTAAATTATGGTTTGCCGGCACCAACTTCCCTCTAACTACAAGACTACAAAAACATAAGCTGGAAGATTGTATAGTGCCCTCTTTGACCCAAACGCAAGTTGGAGACATAAGGTATATAATATTAGGATTATTCATCAAATCCTCGTGGGGAGAGAAAACAATGACGCTTTGCAGCAGACATGCTCCAAGAACTGCATATGCCCTATATGCTTTTGTAGCAACAGCTACTTTAAATGCAAAACTATAAAAAGGAAGGCTTGCTAAATATCCTCTGCAGTTATTTTGAAATACTAAGCACTTCAACTTTCCTTCTTTTTACCACTCACACTACAACATTTACAATACATGTAGGGTGTAGTAAATTCTGCGGACCAAAGTCCTTTTTGAGGAAATAAACAAATCACAACAATTGATATGCTAATGAGCGTCACTTGCTAGTAGACATTTACTAGTCCCCAAGCCCTTCACAATCTTGTTTGATTTGGCTAGTGAACTACAGTGTATGTACCAAGTATAAAATGCCCCCCCCCCCCCAGCTGAAGGTGCACACAATGTAGTTTGTTTTGCTGTTTTGTACATGTAATTTGATGACAACTGAGGACGTGTTGCTGTCAATATATGGGTGCTTCACAACAAGTGCACCATCCAGTATATGTACGTAAAAGCGGTCGAAAAATAGCCATGCGCGCAACTTGGTACCACATCATGGGCAGTTTGTGACCTTGAAATGACTGACATTAGTTAATGACCAACTAAAGGGCCGATGTATAGTGATACAATTGAGCAGCGTAGAAAGTGTCTTGTCTGGCTGTCCATGAACATTAAATTATTTTTTATGGAATGCGTGCTTATGACTTTTTTCACGCAAATATTTGCACTTTATGAAATTTCTGCACTTTATGATCCTTCGATGAATACAATTTTTGTGATAGTTTTGTTCGATAGGCCTACCCTAGGCAGAGTCAACATGTAGTGCATGTCTGGGAAATGCATGTCATCATGCCTGGGGATAATTAAAGCCGTCTTTTATGCATTGTGTGCGTATAAATATAATTATGATCGCAATAAATGTATAAATTTCAGCTCTAATTGGTTTCTGAGCTTGACAAACTTCTCACCTTGGTTTTCAGTTTTGACACGGATAAGAACACCAGGTATTTCAATCAAGGAAATTAATTAAGGATTAAAGACTAACTTGATTAAGGATTATAGTTAGTCTAAGCTCTGATGTTTCTACTAGCAAGGCTTTTTTTTACGGCCATCAATTAGAGACATTTTGCCCCACAGATTGACTCACAAATCTGATTTTAATGAATTTGACAAAGAGTTATTTACAACAGGATTTTGACAGTAACTGTTTTTGTTCCGAGACTGACTGTAGACGTGGACACATGTACATGTACTCAATGCTCCTTTATCAGTGGTCATTATGGACACTAACACAGACATGTTGATTTATACCAAAACTGTCCCTTGGATCCCAGTTGTAATAAGCATTGTAGTCATGAATTGCTACAGCAACTGCCCATTGACCATTAATGCTCAGTTTGCATATTAACCTACATGTACTGGTATGTATGATGAGTGTAATACAGGATGGGGCTGTGAAACCTATAGGGCTTGCATGGTTGCTGTTTGTGACATTACTTTAGTTTTTCTCTTTGTAAACAATTTTGTTGCTGAGGTAATTTTGAACAACTAGTAAAGTTGAATACTCTTGAAAATCTATAAAAAATTTGAATTATGGAGTATATAATAATACGAAGGTTGATTTATATTCATTAAGTGACCATGACCAGCCTCGTTGACCTTGCGTGCTTCCAGTGTGGGACATCATTTTATTATAGAAAGGTCGCTGGGCCTCAACCGTCACAATGGTTATCTGGATCTGACCAGAGTGTGAAAAGCTGAAATGGTGAAGCCTGGAATAAAAGCCTATACAGTTACATCCTCACACAGTAGCATCAAGGTCATGTGGGCTACATCCTTCCTGTAAGTTTGGCTTTGACTTGATAAAACATAACCTTCTATGCATTTAGGGTTTAGTGGGTTTGACATATTGCACTAGAACACAGACACGTTCCAGGCAAAAAAAGAAGAAGAACCTGAACAGAGGTGAAGCTAAACCAGTAGGGCTTGTATAAAATATAAAAAATGTTGCAAATGTGGTGAACCTATTTAAGGGAACTGTACACATTCATAAATGTACAATTTTAAGTATAAAGCAGACTTTGGATTGTAAATTTTGAACTTGCTTCAAAATAGAGCTGAACAAGAAACTATAGATAAAACAAGATATTGATAAAAACTCGGACCAGCTCTAAGTCATAGAAACCCAAGTGCGCGACCCGGAACAGAATATTTTATGCATTGAATGAAACAGAAAGTTATCTTTATTCTGGGAAGCCCATGTAAGAACAAATTTTACAGTGGAAGAACTTTATCACGAGAAATGGAATCTGAATCCCTAATACAATGTACATGTATGTATCGCACAAGATGCATTCCTGATTCACTTACGTACAACATTAAAGCATTCATTGTTTATTTTCAAAAGCATTTGGAATGATGTAACTATTATTGTAAATTGTTCAAGATGGGCCGTCCATTCAACAAAGGTACATGTAGGCCTATTTTAATTTTATGTACAGCCTTCAATCTTCTACACATAGGAGATCAGATATGCCTAACCTTTCTTCACAAAAATAGTGACCTTGTACATTCTAGGGCATTTCTGGCAAACAAGATACTGCACTGACCATATGGGAAGTATTACATTTTTGGTCATGATTTCCATATAAATTTAAGGGTTGTAAACAACAGCTGAACAAGTTTTGAGATCCCCCCCCCCTGTCATATGAAAAGTTGATAACAATCAGACGTGGTGCAATCACCATAAAAATATAAGATTGACTGTTTCTCCCATTGAGTGTGTACAAATTGTCCTTCAGGAAGTTCAGACTCTGCGGCTTTGTGATGTCACTGGTCACATGGTGTATAGGACACTGAGTACAATGTATGTGTGATTACAATTCTGTGGTTTTTAAAATTATGCCAGTGGATGTTGGTGCTTACATTTTTCCCTAAAGCTGCAAAGTGATGACACACAAGTTTGCCAGGCGTGGAGTAACATTACACAGAGGCCATGGAGGCGGTGGTCTGTTGCCCCTGGTCTAGGCCTTGGTGCCCCTTATAATATTTAAAGATTTAACAATAGAAGTACCTTTTGCAAAATAAGAAATTGGCCTTGCCAGTGAAACTAGATCAAATTCAGGTTGATACTCTTTCATAGCAAAGTGTAACTTTTTATAATACAATAAAACTAATGTGTGAAAGCATTTTTGAGATCGCCGAAAATCTGGAGTGGAGTGGTTAATGTCCACGCAGGAAGAATAACCCGTAATTGGAATACACAAGCTGAGTTGAATCCCTTTCTCTAAAACCTGATTCCTTTTAGAAGGGAATCATTTCTCAAAATGTTACACACTTACCTATATCAACAGCTGCAGTGCTTTTTTTTACCAAGTCAATTTTTATGGTCATTATTTTTTGGGAGTAATAAAGTTTAATAATTCTTATGAGAACCAACCTTACACTTTCAGGTCTTGATATATTCATCATGATTCTACCATAAGAAAAACTAGATTGTAACCGACTAGGTGTTGGTGCACTACATCAATCACCATTCTGTACTGAGGTCGCTGAAATTCTACCCGGCAGTTAGTTTATGTAACGCTTTCGGTTTTCCTGTCACCTACTGGGCTTCCAATTTTTGCTTGATGCAACACTGTTGGTGAAATGTTCAGTTGTTAACTTTCAAAATCGAGTAAAATTGAATTTTGTCAGGGGAGGTGGCGGAAATACACAAATTAGCAAATAAATAGTTTCCATTAAAAAAAAGTGAAATTGGCTTTTTGCATGCATGAGTATTTTCAGTGTGGGAGAGGTTTTTTTTTATATAAGGAAAAGAGTGTCTTGTATTACATGATGTAGGAGATTATCATAATTAGATATTAAAACATGCTTAAATAAGATGCTTTGCACAAATGCATGATTTTTCATCCAGTTCCTCAATTAAACTTGTTATTGACAACAGTCCAAGCCTTGTACAGTTGTAATCATTTACCATACTTCCCAACACTATCCACTTATGACATGTGGATGCGTGGGCTTTAAACCTGTTTGTGATTTTTCTGCCTTTTTATCCAAGCCATAGTCACATGTCCACTTGTTATTCTTAAACTAATACAACCTGCCCTGGGAATTTACACACAAGGCCCCAGACTACATTGACTGAGCACCGCCACACTGGAGAGCGTAGTAGATGGCCGACCAATCAGAATCAACCAGCCGTGAAGCCCTGGCAATTCACATCCCACGTGAAAGAATCGTGCCCTTATAAGGGCCTGCAATAAATAGGCAAATATTTGACCCGCAGTATCTATAGTAACGGGGTCATACCTGATTAGCATTTCCAGTTCTTCCCTGGTTGATTATTAATGCATCGTTGTGTTGACAGACTGGAGAAATGTGTATATGTATGCATTGGTCATGGCAAATTTTCTGACATAATTACATGATTGCTTGTAGGAAGGCCTACAGAGAAGCATAGTATGTTTATATTATCACTGCTCATGGAATGTTATGATTCCCAAAACTCTGTCAAGCTCTGACCTTGTCTGGGGTTGGTTTTTTTGCCGACAGTCTCAGTTGATTTCTCAAGTTTTGTTCTGCAGTTAGTACCCTGGCATTTAGTTTAGTGTTTAAATTTGTTTTACGTATCAAATTGGAAGCAATATCATAACTGTATCTTGTGAAGATTATGTGTCATGAACTGTACAGCGTTTTATTGATGACAATTGAATGTGCAAACTGTACATGAGTACAAATGAAGCTACATGTACGCGTATCTTGCCACCATGCCGATAACTCCATCTCGATGAAAGGCAATGCTGTTTCTATTTTGCTGCTTTAATATGAAAATTTTTAATAACCTGCAGACTTATATGTACTTCATGGAAGGGAGGGCGGTAGTTGCCTCCATGCCCCTGGTTATTGCCTCCATGCCCCTGGTTATATTGCCTTGGTGTCCCTTGAAGTTCTCTCATAACAGGAAAAAATGCCTTGCTTCTTACAATAATAAAGCATAGAGTCCGTGGTCCTTTCTCTATGAATGAAGTAACAGACCTGTTGCTGGTCTTTACTTGGTATTTCTGCTGTCATAACTGGTCTGCCAGATTTTTCCAATTAGGGAAGATACAAAAACTAGTATACAATGCAACAAATGAATATAATATACAAAAAGTAAAAAAACATGTTATAAAATATAAAAAATTGAATTTACAGCTGTGAGATTTTTTTAATCTTGCTTATTTGTTAGTCTGTAAATCAATCAGGATTCCAAGAAACCTGTGAAGCATATCGATACACCAGTTAATGGAGAAACCACAAAAAAACACACAATTTGTTGATACTTCAGTTCTATTACTCAAACTGATTGTCATCAATACAATGAAAAAAAAAAAAATAGTAGATAAAACTTTAAAAGTTCTATTTGTCTTCTCATAAATGCTTTTATGATTCTGATTGACGTCACAAATGCTTGTAGGTGGACATAGCATGGGAATCATTTGAGTGAACCACTCTTGTGTGGGAAAAGCAACCACAAACTTTCGCTTGTTTGAATTCCTTCACATACACCACTGCGTTACGAAGTGACTCACGGACCAATTCAACCCCTATAATTACTCCTCTTTAGTAACACAATAGGAGCCTCTCTGTCAATGGGGACCAAAAAAACATTCTTTGGAGGTTTTTTTCCCATTCATATACTATACCCCAGAGAGGAATGTCAAGCGCTGGATGGCAGAACTGTTCTTTGATTGGTTGGTGAGCCGGTATTTGTGTCAAGCTAGTAGGCGGAGTGTTTGATGATAGGTCTCAGCCACAACCCAAGCAGGTCCACTTTGCCCTGTGATTTGATCAAATGGTAGAACAAGCTCTTAGTTACCTAGTAAACTGAAATGGCACGCAATCATTTAAACTGGACACGTTTGTGTTTCAGAGTGGATGCCTGAAGCATGGAGAAAGTAAAATTATGGAGTTAAAAAAGTGATCAAATGGGGGAAAAAGCAGAGGCAGGACAGTGTGGATAGGGGTTGGGGCAGTGTTGTAAGGGTACATCAAATAAGCAATGTTTGCAGGGACTCTGGTTGTTAAAAATCAACTCTTGTTGATGAAATGAGACTAAGAATAGTAATTCCCATTAGGTTGTGAAGAAGTACTGCCAACAAAGAAGTGGATTTACCTTCAAAGTACTAAAGGATGAGAAATAAAAGGTCCTCCAAAAAGAGCTATCCCAACAATAAAGAAAGGAATCCCTTCTCTGTATGATTCAAAAGAAGCTCCGAAACACAGCCCCAAGCAGAACTCAACCTAGCCATAGGGATGCAGAGATTGATCCAAAAGATCAATGATCTACCCCCACTGTGTAGCTTTCTAACCAAACTTCCTTTCAAGACTGTTGTCACTATTCTGAGGGTGGATAACAAGGCGTGTTTCAGAGTGAAAATCATTAAGAATAACCCTTTAAATAATTGTTCTTAAAAGTCAATCGCCCACATTCTCACCTCAGAAGATGTGGGCAGTGACCCCTTGTGCTCACATCCAGGCGCTTTAAGCTTTGTTTGGTAGCTAAGGTGACAAGGATACCAGGGTAGAGTACCTGATGTAATACTTACCTACCATAGTTACCAATCAAAGTACAAGAATTCTAGCATATTGAATGAATAATGATGTTCCTTTTTACGCTGACGTTTGAAAACATACAGAACAGTACATGGTCATCAACATAGGCTGTACACTGCTTTTAGTGTTAAGATGAGTATGCACTGACTGTGACCACTATCAGATCCCAGTGCTTGAAGAACACACTAATTAGCTAGCAGGTGTCTTTCACAGGCATTGTTCTATGCATTAATAATATCCTGCAATTATCCTCTATGCATAATATCCTGTAAATTCTATCTTTTTTGTCAGTGATCACCATGTACAGTATGTGGACGCGAATAATTTCAAACAATTTGTCAAGTGCACTATTTAAAACACAAATGTAAAACTGAAAAAAAAAAAAACCTGTTTCATCGTATTTTTGCATAAACAACACAAAGCAGAAACATAGCTTATGTTTTTAATTACAGTTATTAACATCTTCTCGGTGCAAAAACATTGTATCTCAATTTTGCTAAAACGTTTCATCTCGCAGGAAAGTGGTCCCCGCAAAAATGTTGTATCTCGGCGTGTACTTCTTTTGTGTGTACCTGTACATCTGGGCTATTTAAGCGAGATACGGCAAGCTGGCATCAAACTCGCTCGTAAAACTAAAAGTGTTATTTTAGGTGATACAACATTTTTTGCACTGACACAACGATCTTGTATGTCTGACATTTTTTTTTCTTCTGATGATGCTCAGTAGGAAAAACAGGAATCACCAGTTTATTTCCCTATTACTTTTGCAACTGGTTCCGTTATGTGTCACACAATACACGTGTACATGTAGGTCCATAACAAGCAATACTCACAAGTAATTTTTGTTTATGTTGATAACAATTAATGCAGTTCAAGTTGTACTATCGGACTCTCAAAACTGTGGTTGAAATATTTGTGAACCATTTTTTTTCTTCTAAATGCTTCCTTGTTGGATGGGTTGACATGCAGGAAGAGAATGGTCAACGAGATAGTGAACATGTGCATATCAAATGGAAGGAAGGAAGAATAGTTGACAACCACTACAATCAGGAACTGAAAAAAACCTTGGCAGCTTCCCATTGAAATTTTACACTAAAAATTGTTCCATTCATGGCTGACCTTGTTGTTGATTTACTTGTACGCTAATTAAATTGTCAACCTTATGCATGTAGACACATGTGACTGTGGACATTGCTGTACAATTAATTAAAGATGCTTGAATGGGTATGTTCTAATTACTGTACGTGTTCAGTCTGTATGTAAACAACCTCAAAATGAAAAAATTTTTAAAGGAAATTTTTGATCAGGCTACAATTATTGCAGTTTGATCGTCTTGAAGGAAACCGTGGTTTAAATGATCTAACTTGCTCTTTAGTCTTTATAAACAACCATGATTCAAGTTTGTAATAGTGGTAAACAAAAATCAAAAGTTTTATTTTTGATGAGGAAACTCTGATGTTAATTGTAATAAGACTTGGAGGATAATGTGATGTCTTTGGCAGTAAATTACTAAGTTTCCTGATTTTGGATGAGTTTCCTAATGTCCTGTTTCTCTAATCATGCTCTGCTGTAGTTCAGTTTAGCAACAATCTACATTGCTAATGAGGTACAGTGGGTGTGTAGTGTATTTTTTACATCACACATCCTGGTTACTGGTTTTAACTGCTTGTTCCAGTCATCATTATGTACTTGATATGTTTGCTTAATATGTTATTCTCATTTATGGTGGGGCCCTTCCGCTGATAGTGATGCACGATATCTGTGAATATCTTTAGAAATCTTTGTAGGAATTTATGTAGTATTTGCAGTGGGTACCAACCATTTGTTATAAATTTTGAACTGGGGGAGGGGGCGAGGGGATTGGAACATTTGTACATTTTTGGAATGAATTTTTTTTATACAGTTATTCCAAAAGAATTGGAAATTGATTTTTAAAAAGGAAAAAGGTTAATGAAATACAGTCTTTTGAGAAATTTCTTCCACTTATCAAAATTAGTTGTGGGTCGCCCTGTAAGTTGTGTAATTGCAAAGAGGAAAAGACATTTAATTTTCCTTCTCGATATTAGTTATAATTGTTAGTAAACAGTGGATTGGTAAACTCATTCACCAAGCGTCAGAGTCATTTGCTGCTTTGTGATTGGTCCATTCAGCTTCTCGAGCTCTGATTGAATGATCACTCACACAGAGCATGTTCCTGTGGGACGAATGCTCCAGGGACAAATACTTCACAGTGCCTACTAGCAGACTCGAGCAGTGTAGTAAACCAATGACCCTGCAAGCAAATATTGCCGGAATTTTAATCCTTTTGGAATATGCTGTTTTGATTGTTAAGATAAAAAGTGCAGTTTCTTTGTAGTTTAAGGGATTTGGGGGAGGGATTTAAAGAGAGGTAAACATTTCAGGATAACTTCCGAAAGTTGACCCCCCTCACAAAGCAGCAAAGTTAAAAGGGTTGTAGAAAGGGATAAATGTACACATTAGATAATATGTCATCTGTGATAGCTTTTACACCCCCACCCCGCCCCCATGGTCGAACTGTATCCCCCCCCCCCATACCAGGCATTGGAAGTTCGAAGCCCTACTCCTCCCACATCAAACTACAATAGCCAATTAATTTCAAAGGCTTTACAGCACACAAATTTGCTAAGCACAGAAAAGTGCTGCTGATATGCTGTCTGGAAACAGGGCGCCAGCCAAAGAATCCTGTCGGGTTGATTTGTTCTGACTGGTTCCCTGCAAATTTGTGTTCATCTTATGAACTTGCCAAGCCAGCTTCTGCTTGGGGCTTATGCTACCTCCTCTGGGTCAGTCACTGGGAGCTTATCGATGTGCAATTTGTGAATAAATCCCAAGTGTGTACAGAATGTACCCCGTGTAGTGAACGGTCACCTCAAGCCTTGCTGTTCAGGTTGGAAGGGGTCAGTGCATGCATTACTTTCAAAATGTTTCCAGTTCTCTTCTCTATTCAATCAAGGTGTAATGTGCAACTGCAGAGCCCCATGGCCATAGCAGTACAACTGTATTAAATTTAACTTTGAAACATGCACACTTGAGGGCTTTTTCCCTGCCAGTACAAGATTAACATACTGTATATTTTTGATAATCCCATATGTGGGCCCTCCAGTAGTATTTCCAGATTGGATCAGATCTAGATCTCCAGACTCTGGGCTACAGTTTCATAAGTTCTGTGTAATATTTATCAGGGTGCAGTTGCTTATTTTTGCTTCCAGAAGTGCGTGAAACTTTCATGGGAGGGCAGGCAGAGCAAACTCGTCGTGGAATTTTCTTTGAAGTCAGTGGATGTTTAATTTCTCTGGAGAGACAAGATGGTGATACTCATGTAGTGTAATTTAATGACTAGATTAAGATGAGTGTGTGCATCTTGAGTTCAAGCTTTCACTCCCAAATCTACAGTGGCCAAAACATTACTGTGAAATGTAGCCATAATTTATGTATTTAAACCCTTTGTTACTAAATGAGAAGAGTAGATGAATTTAAAGTACCTAAGGGCGTCTGTATCAGATACAGTTGCCTAGTTCATGTATTGAATCCTTATTGCATTTCCTTGGTAATTTTGTATCTAAAAGATCATGGGGAAAACAAGTTTTAAAATGAAACTCTAGAAACCAGTTTGTGTCAGCCAGCCAAGTTCCTTGTGGGATTCAGAGTCGCTGGTTTAGATTTCATTTAGTGGATGTGTATGTCTGACAGAGTTTCATCTCCAAATAAAGTAAAACTGCCACATTGATAATGAAAGATGCTTGGCATCCTTCCATCACTGCCCCCCCCCCCCTTAAAATTGTTTTGGCATTTGATTTGGAACACAAGAGAAGTCGTTATCAGCTGGCACCAGTTAATTAGTAACTTTTTATTGAGTCCAGCAATCCCAGCTTTCCATTCCAGCTAGATGTATGTTCTCTCATCAACATGCAACAACCTAGTCAATATGGTCAGTGGAGACCTTACCTGGAGGTCCTTCCCACACACCATCTTTGAATGCCCTCCCACCTCAATGCATCCCATGGAAGCCTAATAGCCCCTGATCTGCTATAAGTAGCTCTCCTGGTACTTTCAACAATGTTGTGGAATTTCTTTTCAAACCTTCCTGAAAGAGTTAAATCTTCTGGCAAAAGAGGGTTGCTGGCTTTTAGGCTGAAGAATGTTTGAGTTTGGTTAAGACCTGGATGTACGTTTCAAGAGAGAGTCTTGCAAGTGTGTATGGAGCATACTCTCTCAACTCTAGTGCCCGGAGATACACTAATTGAAAAGTTAATTCTGTGCAAATGTTTTTCGTCGCAAAGGTTTTAAACTTTTAAAGTGTGTACAGGGGGGCATACCTCACTTGACTTGTTTTTGTTGAATTGTTTGTGTGTTGTTGCAGTGATTCACAATTTAATAGTATCATCACAGTGTTACACACATTTTGTTAAATTGACAGTACACAATCCTAGTAGCTGGCAGAGTGGTGGATGCACTTCAGATATTATTTTTAAAGCAACCATTCAGTTATTACTAAACCACATTGGTAGGGAAAGGAATCTTGATCTTTTAGGTCTTATACATTGGATTGCCACATTGGTAATCAGCATTAAACCAAAATAAGCGTAGAATTTTGATACTAGACGCAGGTGGCACGTTGCTAATGGCCTAAGTGATTTCCCATTTCAAATAGATAAGGATTTGTCATCTTGTAAAACACAAAACAAGACCACTGCGTCTGACAGCATCTGGCTGTTGGTCGGCTCCTGCTTGCTCACTCACTGACTCATTTGCAACTTAATGTACCCAATACTGCACCAACAGTTCTTCAACAAGACTGCTTCAAAAGAGAAAGACACAAAAAATCACGGTCTTAATGAATGTTGATTGTTTTTTGTGGGAGTGGATCGCTGCAGCGAGAAGGTCACTATCATCACGAAGGGTTTTGGGTATTGAGTTTTTGATCCACTGGCCATCAACAATGTTATATTTTTTGAAATATTCAGCCAGGTTTTCATGTTTTGATTTCTGTATTACAAAGTCATGTTTACGTACTTTGCACTACAATTCTTGATTTATAGGTTTCATTTTTCCAATGGCGTCATACACTTGAAATTTAACTTATACATATTATTTGGAGCGTAATTTTGTTTACTTATGTGGACTTTTTATACAGAGATTCGTTTTCAGCTGATTAAATCTTGCTGGAAATGTCTTAGAAATTATTGTGTTGTGGATTATTTTATCTCATGGATTGATGGTAGTTTAAGATTTCTATAAATATTTGTAAACGCTCAGAGCAAAAAAAAAAAGAAAAGATGCTTGTAATACACTGTCTACCTGCAGCATCCCCCTTAAAGGGCCTTAGTAAATACTTGACAATGACTTTGGCATCATGATTCATGGAGTACCAACGAGAGGCTAAGGGTCAATTGCTGTACCTGTACAATGCTTGACCATTTAGTCAACAAGGTGCAAGCAGGTGGATAAATTATGCATACATCTGCTATTAAACTTAATGGCAAGAATAAGATGATATCACAGCGACAAACACGAACCAGTAGATTGTCGATAGTATAATCACACAGATTTCTAGGAATTAAACTCTTTGAATATGAAAGCCCTTTGAATATGTCAAATGGTTGATCTTATCTTCAAATTAAAGATGGGAAAGAATTAAAAATCAAATGTTGCAAGTTGTTTGAAAAACAACATAGGATATTAGCTCACGCAAGAACTAACGAGCATAAAGGGTTAAAACTAAGGGTGTAATTAGATGTCTACACTAACTGGCATCAATGTTTACGTTGGAAGTGGCCACTAGGCTGCATACATATATACATATGTATTTTAACACAGTATGTTTGGATACCAGTATTTTTGCGATAGGGATGGAGATGCAGTCAATATGGATAATTTGCATAATTTATTCAAAGTGGCTACATAGTCTCGTGACTCAGAGTATTCAACTGTTTAAGACATGGAGGCATTTTAAGGGTGTAGAGTGGGTTAATAAGTCACTAACCATTGACGCATCTCGCTAAGATCAAAGAACAACCAATGCCACGATAATAAAATCACAAGGTGGATAGTGTCATCTGCCAATCATCAGGAAATTGTCTCCAATTCCTTTTTAAAAAAGAAAGAGAGAGAGAGGGGAAAAAAATTAATTAAAAAGAAATTACATCTGACAGTTTTAACAATAATATCTTGTTGAGAAAAGGTGTTTATTCTCTTGGCGAAGCTGATTAAAGTCACCTTAAAACTGAATTAGCACCTCAAACTGTGTGAATCTGTTTTTATTTTTGACTTTGGTAAAAAAATGAGCTTTTGAACAAAGGATTGGCCAATCAGTGAAAATCAGCAAAACAACGCATGGAAGTGTTGAATGCAGGTTCCTAAAAACATGTTGTTTTTTGCAGTTGTCATTTTTTCAGTCTTTGTTGGTCAGGCCTTCATTCTGAAAGCACCATTGCATGAAGCAATGGTGCATGCTCCCTTTAATCTCTCCAATTACTCAGAATGACTAACCATATCTTGTCTTGTCGGTTGACATTGAAAGTGATGTACAGCATGTAGAAGACAGATGTGCTCAGTATAGGAAACAAGATCCTAGAGCGATTCTGCAGACTGAAAAAGACATTGGTCTTAACTTCACACACACATCTTGCTGAACAATTTGAAGGGCAATGTGTAGAACTGCTGCCTATTGGCTCATGGCTGTATTTCAGACCATGGTCAGACTAGATACTTGACAGTTGTTGTTACATTTTAAAGTTTTTTTGAAGACATTTCCATACTTCAATTCCCCTGTGATGGTAACATTTCATGTAGCCTACCTGTAAAATGTCTTGAAATATGCATGACTCTGTGGTATTGTGTTTTTTTTTAAGTATCAATTGCATCGGGGTTAAATAATGTTACTTTTGTTTTTATCTGATTTTGGTACTGTTTTTATTCAAAGATTAAAATTGCACCGCTATTATTTATAATTTTAAAACATCTTTGATTGGTACCAATTGTATGTAATATCATTAAAAAGTTTGTAAAATTAACGAATACTGAGTGTAGACTGTACAGTGCTTTACATCGGTGTAATGGTAACACCAACTTATGGAATTACTGAGATTGACCAATTAGATGCATGTATGTAAACCATTAAGGATGGACATGTAGGCCTTAGGGGTTAGTGCTGAAATGTCTTCCTTAGGCAAATGTTAGGGTGCTGAAAAGGAAGTGTTCTCTTCCGGTAAGGGGGGGCGGGGGCTGTGTGAGGGCAAGGTCCCCAATAATATTGTGTAGTTTTACCTAGAATTAGACCACACTATGACACTTATCTACCCAGTAACAAATTCCTGTGGCTTTTTCCAGTCCATGGTGTTCCTTGATTTTGACCTTGGCCCGCCATTGATAATAAACTCAACAAGCCTCAGACTGCCTACGCACTTCCAATTTGGACTCCCATGGGATGAGGTCTGTTGAGTATGATGATGCCTTTTGATGTAATCATGGTTCAGTGAATACTGGGAGGCCTTGCTTCAGTGATCACAGGGTTAACATTGTAGAACCCACTGAATTGAAATTTATTTTAGGGAGTGCTGTTGGGATGCAGTCTTTCCATTGGTCTTGCTCCTCGTTTGCAGCAACAGTTGATAAATCTGATTCTTGGAAACCCAAAAGAGACCAGGCTATTTTGTGCCTCAAGCCATTGGCCGTTTCTGAATTGGCTACGGCTGGAGCATGGCGCCATCATACATTGAAGTACTTAGGACGTCCTTAGCAGCAGTTGTAGCCTTAGCTGTAGCCTCCATTTCAGACCTTAGTTTGGTTAACAATTGTTTGAATTGATAAAAACAAGATACTTGTACCATATACAGTGGGTTTATTCATTGCATTGACTGTAAGCATTGTGTGCACATAACATGTTCAGTCTAAATAATTTCTTGCATTCTACCAAAGAAGAAGAAAATGCATAAAATTTATTTACAAGGCCTGTATGCACATAAAATTATTTGCTGGTCGAGGACTTGTTATTCTGTTTTGATGGGGAAAACAGTTAAATTATTTTTGAAAATTGTCATTTATGAATGGGGAGTAAAATTAGTTTAGTTTATTTAGTTTATTAGTTTACCCATGGTTATATTTTGGCCTGGTTTTAAGTTTTACAATATTTGATCTGTTCTGTGTATATAAGTTACGGTTTTCCTTCCCCTGTGGCTGTTTGCTTCCAATAAAGTAATAAATCAAAGTATTTCGGTTTAACCTGCTTCTTAAATTTTTAAATACTTTTTCTGTGGAGTACACTTTCAACAGACATACCTATCGGGAAATGTTTGTCAATCTTGGGTGGAATTGAAAAACAGACTTTGTATGCAAGTTGCAAAATGCGGGGCTACAAACTCTTCAAAGTTGACTATACTTTTATAATTGATCACTTTGTAGTCACTGTGGAGGAATTTACCAGTCAGCTGCTGAATGGGTTTTTCCCCCAGGGGTGTGCAACTTGAGGGTTAGGAGGTGGGAAAGGATTACTCCAGTTTGGTATTGTGGATAAAAATTAGTTTCTTCCCCTGTTAACGATGGACAAGCATCATTGCACAGTGTGAATTTGTCCACTTTCAATCTGATAAAGTCAGGAATTTGTGTGGGTTATTTCAATGTTTGTAAAGTTGGTAGATTGGTTGGTGTTTTGGGATGGTGTATGCAAAGAGCAAGGGCTTGTATATAACTGTGTACTTTACTCTGAAGTATTTTATGTAAAGGCAAAAGTATTCAACTTGAAAATAACAACCTATTTTAATTCCAGCTCAATCAGGCAAAGTGGGTGTACATTTCAGAATCTCTGGTGAAAGAAATGAATTATTCATACTGCTAATGCATAATTCATATATTTTATCAATGTCTGCTACACATGTATATTGCTTGAACAAAACATTGTATAAATAAATTTGAAATTTTTGCAAAACTTTATAGCACTAATCAGACTGGTCACAAACGGACATACAATTTTCGTTAAACTTTTCCCACTCTTGTTGGCATTGCCCAACTCGTGGATATTTAGTGCTGAGGGTTTAATAAATAATATAATTAAAATGCCACATCAATTCATCTGGTTAAAGGAAATCACATTATGGTGAAGTGTCTTGAGCAAGGACACTATTTACATAAATGGCACAGCTAATATGTGAACCCATAGTTTGATGACTAAGCTTCCATAATGTAAGTCTGATGTACTGTGTGCCTCGACCATGAAATATAAAACAAATACAGAACTATGTACGACTTGAAATCCTATGATTTGTTTTCCTCTTTGTACTTTCATTTTCAGAACTGTTTGGAGATGGAGCGGTACTTAAAAGCCGAGCCTTGCCAAACACAAGACAAGAAGATCAAAGAACCGGAGAATCCATGGAACAAGTTCATCCTCTCGTGTCAGCAGGTCATCAGAGAAAAGGAGGTAGAGACATTACTAAGTCTATCGGACAGTGAGAGCAACGACAGCCGCTTCGATATAGACACAATGAGTCTCTCTAGCTCCAGTGGTGCATCATGGGACAGCTCGGGTGAACTTTCACCGTCACCGACTGCCACAGTAACCTGTGATCCGTTCAGGGCCGAATTTAAAGCAAAAGTCAGTACCGTTACATTAACACCGCCCTCGTCCCCTGAGATTGCGAGGATGATGCCAGTGACTGTACCTATGAACCAGTTAGTTGCCGTCAGCATGGTGCACAGCAATGGTACTATTGTAGACAGGACAACTGTGCGCGTTCGGAGTGTGAACCCGGCCCGCTCCATAGGTAAACGAGCGGAGTCACCTGACAGCAAGCGCCGAATCCATAAGTGTCAATTCACTGGTTGTAGGAAAGTGTATACAAAGAGTTCACACTTGAAAGCCCATCAGAGAACGCATACAGGTCAGTATTGCATTTGGTAATGTTTTTAAAAATTTTTCATACGCATTTATATTGCTTGTCTAGAAAAGCTTTTATTGGCGGACTGAATTTTTTAAGAAAAACAATTATAGTTTTCCTCCCCAGTCTAGCCTTCTACACATATATCAGGGATGTGATAGGCTGTTAAAAAAAAAACCTGAACTCTGAGCGCAAAGAGCGAAAGCATGCGAGCTCGAAAA
>CM021531.1:1179843-1206067 GCA_010994315.2 Pisaster ochraceus
TTAAGGGAAAAAAAAAACGGAATTCCGGTTTAAAACGGAAAAATCACATCCCTGATATATATACATTGTCTTTTTCCTGTAAGCAATTATTTTCTTATTCTTGTGCATTTTAGAACTATTTATTGAATTTTGTGGAAAGAAATAAAACTGTTCAACTGCGTTTCATATTAAGGGGGGGGGTGGATAAAATCAAAGATTTAAATAATTCAAAATACTATTAATCATGACAGTTTTATTCTTCTAACAATCATTATAAAATATAAATTTCTATAATTTCTTCAATCCATATTTTATTTTAAGTATTGAAAATATACCCTTAGTCTTCCATGTAAGAATGCTTCAGTGTAATGTAGTATGCAAATCCTACCAATGGCATTTGTCTGCACCAAGACAGTCCACTTGTCACTAACAGGCATTAATAACAGCTTTAAATGCTGCAGGTACGTTTACATGCAATGATTGAGTTCATAACTCCATTGCTATAAATACCTATACAAACATAACTGCGCTTATTAGCATACCACCTCAAGTGGCTTAGCTGTTCGCTAATCCTGTAAGCAAACCACTCCAGCCCAGGCATACCTGACTGGATTTAAGCCTGCTTGCTTTATAATGGAGACCCTATAGTTGATATGTGCTGATTTGCATACATTATAGTGATTGAGCTACAGTATAATGAGGCACAATAAACTTAATGGTACATGGGGTGCAGTATAGAGTCTTGTTTGATTTAGATCGGACTTCCTGAACTATCTTTGATTGAGTTGAGGGAAACAATTTTTAAAAACGAAAGGATTGTCTCCAATTTCTTCCTTGGTGCGTTATTATTTGTAAGTTGAATGTTTTACTTGTCACCACGCAATGATTAGAAAAACATTCTAGACAAATTGTTTGTTAAGGTTTTTAATATGATTTTAATTAATTTTTTGAGTACACAATTTAGTGTCTTAATGCAGCATTCATACTGAAGGTCCATAATAATTAGGGGCTTGGCAATCTTAATTGCAAGGGTGATATATATTTTATTGAGGAATGTTTTTTCATAACTCAGTCAAATGTTTATTGATACTATTTTGCTGTAGAACCAAAACCTCAGTGAATCGAAGTTTCAATGAACTGAAGCCTTAATGTTAATTCAATGCCTCAATGGAATTATATCCTTCTTTTGTAAGACCAGTAGTTTCTTCACTCGATTTGTTGTAAAAAAATATATATAAAAAACCCAAAACTTTACCTCACCAGGAAATTGTTTTGCCTACTGGACGTGTCATTTCAGAGAAACTGTTAAAATAGATCAACGGGCAGTTATCAGTTTCTGTATGATTGTGATCAAACAAACTTTTTTTTTTTCAAATGAGCCCAACCATTTCTGTAGCCTCTATGACTGTGGACATGGTGGATGCATTCAGTAGACATAATTTCCTTTTCAAAACCCTTAAAAAAACCTAAAATTTTGCTAGTGGTGACGTAACTCCTCCCATATCCTCTTCTCCTATGTCACTCTACACCAAGTTGCTTGGACTTGGATACATATGGGCACACCTGACCCTGTGATTTATATTTTTATATAGCACTTGTTGTTTTTACTGGCCCCAGTCCTTTTAGAATCCTTCACTTTGGCAGTTAGTAACGGAAACCTGACACGTCTCGAAGGCAATCACCTCCATGACCCTGGTCATTGCCTTGGTGCCCTTTGAAATGTCACTATAGAAATCTATAGTTTCCTTATTACTGAAGTGCCCTTTACCGAGAATAAATAAAACCCTGACTTGCCCTTTCAAGACTGAAGAAGTGGGCCTCGTGATTGAGTCGGCCCAAGCTGAACATTCTATTGTGCACTGTGAAGATGTTGTCAGAATGTGTTCTGTTTAATTCCTGGAGTATTTGATTTCAACCATTTTACGGTAGTTGGAAATCCTGTCTTGATCCATTGCATTGATTTTGACTTTAACTTAACTGTAGGTGGGCATCTTTTGTCCCAGTGCATGATGCTGTGTATTCATGGCGGAGCCAATTTATTTGCTAATTTAATTGGCAATTTTGATTGCCGGAGAAGCTACAAAACAGACAGTGTTAGGTGTGGATTAGTGGGGGGATGATGAGCTGAGGTGTTCCTGGACTTTGTAGGTGGATTGCAGCATGCCATAAATGTCCAAGCTGTGGGAGGAACGCTGGAGCCAATGAGTTGTTTTGATTTAGCTGAGAGGAAAGTACAAAGAATGAACACTCTTAGATTTACCATTGATTTTATCCTGGACGAAGGATTAAGGGGGTAGAGGGGATTAACCCCTGGCGCCTCCTTGAAATAGAAGTACTTGAGCCTACAGGTCAAATCCAGGTATTGGTTGGGGGGGGGGGTGTTTTGAAGCTTAAATAGGCCACATTGTGAAGTGGGGAAGGGAGCATCATGAACAAACAAGACTGATGCTAAGAATAACATTCAACATTGGAAGGAGTGAAGGGTTTACATGTCGTTGAGGTAGATTGTTGTTGGCGTGACTTGCCTCGGAAATGTGCTTGATGATTGGGAGAGTTCGATCAGTTTGTTGAAATCTTTTTCTCAAAGCCACTGATGAGCTTAAAACCGCAATTTTATACATTAAAATTTTTTTGTTGTTGAATTGATGTTACGTAGAGTATTTATAATTAATAATACATCCCGTTTAAATATACTAGGATTTGATCTAGGCTACACTTCCCTCACGATGCATCTCAAGGAGATCTACTCAACCGTGTTGATCATGACCCCTCATTTGCATATCAGTAAGCCGGGTCATTCCAATGGTCCAATCAATTCCCTCCCAAGGCAATCATCGTCGGCACAGCTACCCTTGCACGCCATGGCTTTGAAGAAAAAAAATGATTTAATTAAAGACAGCGATGACTAGATGTACAAGGTTTATTGAAAGATGTGTCATTGATGAGTAAAGCGGGCAGAATAGGTAAACCATCTCAGACATGTCCAAGCAGTGATGTAGCAGATGGAGCAAGGGATCATCTCAAACTTAAAGAAACAAGATAGCTTTCTCAATTCCTAATTGAGACCTTGTAAAGTTGAAAGCAGGAAGTTTAAGTTGCTTGATAATTCAATTTGTTGGACTGCCAAGGAATTACTTGAAGTGTATTTTTTTCCTCTGATAGCCTAAGGTCCAGGTCTCAGTTCTCAAGCACAAAACCTTAAATAAAGACAAAATATAGTTAGCGGGATTGGTACATGGTAGTTATTGGTAAACAAGTTAATTAGCGTCGATCTACATCAAAAGCTCACTGATTAAAAATTAAGATCCAACAGGGATTTCACTAAAGCGTGATCATGGAACATTATGATGAGTACATGTATTTCACAGGTTGGTTGCACTTAGTGTTCTTTGGTAAACCAGAGGATGGGTATAGAGCAGACAACAAACTATAATGTGCAAGTTGTTTTACAGCGTGTTGAAGTTGAACTTGAAGAGGCTGTAAACATGTATGGGTGTGTAAAAAACTGTGTAACACAAGGAGGCCTACTGCAGTTGCAGTGTAATAGAACTATGTCAAGAATGCTTCGTCCTGGTTATGTAGAAGACGTCTTCATCATGGACTGAAACATGTGCGTCCATGGTACATCCCATATGGCCGAAAGAATCAAGACTGAAACCTTGGAGAAGAATCTCTCACTGATTGATAGCTGCGTAGTGCGATGCTTCGGTTGATTTGTTGAACAGCTTTCCTATTGAGATTAATTCAGGACTTTCACATTGAATGCCCATCCATCAGTCCACATCTCACTCTGTATTTATAATTCTGTACTTAATCATTTCCTTCCTCTAAAAACTATGTCTCTGTACACACTGCATGCAAGCTTGTATGTTCACATATAATGCACATGAATGATTCAACATGTTCAAGTGACAAAACAATTTATTTGTACTGTACCTGACAGTCAATTTATTTGTACAGTACCTGACAGTAGCCTTGTGTTTAAGATACATGAATAGTCATGAAAAACACCATAATCCTTGTTACGGTTCTTTAATAAAATCAATTCAAAACATTACTTTACAACAGTGCGTATACAAATAAATAAATAAAAGCAATTTTAAATAAAATTCACAAAATTAACCTGAATAATACAATACTTGTAAATCCACAAAGTACAGTAAGTACAATATTAAAAACGCCACCGATAAGCAACATTGATCAGCGAGATAAAAACTACATTTTCTTAATTGCATTTCGTGCTAGCCTCTTTCGTCATTTCAATAAATCTCAATAAGATTGGCCTACTTCTCCCGGGTGTTAATTCTGACTCCTTGCCCTTTCGGCAACCTCCCTAAGATGGTAGATTTCGAGCAAGAGGATGCAGAAGACGACACCATACCCGAGACCCTCTCGTCTAGACATCACGTCACAGTAGAATAGTGCGCTCGTTAGTTGTAGTAGATATTGAATGAGCTCTCGCATTATAGAACCTAGAGCTAGCTCTCCATTTGCTGGCCGGCTAGCCTGTGAGCCAGCTCAGTGGGGGTCCATTACATTACCTTTACAACTCTGCTTGGATTGCTGCCAAGTGCTGAAATTAACTCATGTTCTATATTTGGTCTAGTGGAAGTATTTCTACTGAAGTTATGTAAACCGGTAGGAAGGGAGCCATGTAGCGAACTTTCAAAATTGCTTTTTAAAAATCACAATATTACCTGGAATAGTAGGATTTAAAGGAGGATTGATGTACTACACACCACTTGTTTTTATGCATTGTCCACGCAATCATTTTATTTCTCTGATTTTCAGAAGCAATAAACCAAAAATACTGTGTAAACTTCATTGTCATTCACATTGTGTTGCACTACATGACGTGTGGGAAACAATTTACCTCAGACAAATACAAAAAACCATATACACATTTTCATACATTTGTGTTTATTATTTTGTTGACATTAATAAAAAATACTTAAATTGCCTGGCCAGTATCTGAAAATCAGAGACAATGTAGGCCTACATGTATTGCTACAGTTTACAAAATATTAAAATCTGTGTCAATGTAAATTGCATTTTTATTGACTGAGCTAGCTTGCCAGCTTTGCTGCACAGAGCCTTGAAATTGTACAGATTCCTGTATCATTTGACAAGTAAATCCCATGATGTTTTTATGATGTGACATGATGCTCAGTCAGCTGAACTGTGTAGAATATAGAGTCGTTACCAACCTGTAAATTGCAATTTAAAGTCGTTATGCAAACTGCTTCACGCTGTGCATCCTAATGTTTTTTATTCAATAGATGGATCTAGACCACAGTAAGCCAGGCATATTTGGTGCTTTGCTATTGCATGTGACTTATTGGTGGTTGATACAATCACTACTGTACTTTGATTAATGTCGCTTTGTACTTTTACATGTAAACCTGAGGTACCTGAAAATGTTAATGTGAAACAGCAGGCCCTGTATTTTTATCAGTAAATGATGTTGAAAAAGGAGCCATTGCAATTTGGCAGTTTATTGCTGAATCTAATGCCAGCATATTTTTAAGTGACTTACACGTATCAGTCAGGGTTCTCATTGGATGGTTACATGAAGACTGAAAAAAGCAAACAAATGGGCAAATTATTTATTTATGAATTATGTTGAGAAAACTGAAGAGAAATAGCTGTTGCATGAACTGCTTACATTATTTTAAAAACCAGAATGACCTTTGGAATAAATGGGGGGGGGGGGACAAATGGTGATGAACGCACATTTTGATCCTGCAGAGTAGTGTCAAAATCCATGTCATTTTTGTTTAATGCACCCTGCAATAATCTTCATAATGTAAACTGCACTACAGAATGAACTTTTTTTTTGTAACATTTACCTATTTGAAGAAGAAAAAATTTTCATCGCTGAAATGAATCTTGGTGAAATATTTAAATGCCCAGAACTCTCTTTCTCGTTGATCGTCAGCAAATATTGACCAGTCCATAAATTGATGTGTGTTCAAGTTAATGATGGCAAAGTAATTTATAGTCCGTGAATACACTCTACTAATTCATTACAATACATGTGGTGGAAATTACAAAATATGCTTGCATTGTCAAAAAGCTTTTTCTTAGCATAATGTACTATTTTTAACAAACAATAGAAAATGGCTCGGTTGTTTACAATTGCTTTCCTGATTGAACATGTTCAATTATTTTCAGGAATATTATTTGTAAGTCAAATATATTCCCTCACAAAACAAATGAAAATGTTTGATTTTGTTGGTGTTAATTGTACGTAGTTTAATTTCTTTTCGTACATTTATCAAAGGTTGACATTTCCAAATGTAATTCTTTCCTCTGATTTTAGTGTGTCAAGATTCTGAAGGTCAGATGTTATTTCGCTAATGTACAGTACATTGTACTTCCTATTTTCAGACAAATATTGACCCTATTACTCATTGTGCTTTCACGATTACAGACAGTTTAATCCATAATCTTTCAAAATAACGGATCTATGTTTGTTGAGCACAAAAAGGTCGAGAGCTGATAGAATGAGTAGAACATGTACATGTACAGTACATGTACTAGGGGTTAGTGCATCATGAATTAAAAGATAGTGGTGGGTACTTGACATGGGTGTAGAATTTACGACTCATTGGCTGTGAATTTTGATTAGAGAGGGGAACGTGTTGCTTTAAAACCCCCGAAAGTGAAATGCTGAGGCCCATATGGATGCAAAACATCATTTATTTTTGGTTGAAGTCTGTCCCCTTTCCTCTTGGCACATTGTAAAATACTGAGGTATTGAGTTTCGGTGACATTATGATTAAAGGGACACAGTGGTCTTCAGATTGGTTGCTATGGGCTAGTAAAAGCAGTTGTTTCGAAATGAATAGGCCCCTATGGTTGGAGATATTTAAAAAACTTGTTGGTTGTAATGATTCACGTAAATGATTGAATACATGTCCCTTTAAAATGTGTGGTTTTTGTGTACTTTCATGACAGAACACAGTCCGCTATTTTGAAGAACCAATGCTTGGCAATTTGGCAGACAGTGTTCTGCTGGTTGTAATTCAAGAGGCAAAGTTATATTTTTTTTACACAGAAATTACAACACACTGTAGGTGTTTTTTTGTGTGCATAAACAACTCTTGAAAAGGGTGAGGAGCAATTCCTAACAGCCACATTTTGAGAGATTTTCTAAAAGGGGCAATGTGCCCCCTTAAAGAGCAAAGTCCAGAGTAATAAACCCAGACAATTTCTGAATAATAAATGTACAACTCTTACAAGCACATGTACCAGCATCATTCTTCCATGAGAAACACTTCTGTCTGACTACTGTCAAAGTCAAGGAATTATCATTTGAAGACCCCCACAAGTCACCAGTGCTGATTGGCGCTTTTGAAATAAATACATTACGAGAATGTGCACAAAATCCGTATTTAACTAAACACAAACAGTTGTCATTGCTCCAAATTGTGACTACTGTATTTTGTTACAAGTGAATGGTAAGTTTATTGAAAACCTTATAATAGGATTTTCTCTTCCAGAAATCAATGATGTTATTCCATTTTATGAAGTGGGTTTTAAATTACGTGTTTGATAGTTGTAGGAGAGTGCTAAATGCCCATGTGCAATCATCGATAATAAATGTGTCTGGGCCTTTATGTTTTTTTTTTACTAGTTTAAAAAACATTAACCTTAAGAAAATACTGAACCCTGGGGACGTGCACACCTTTGATATCCTGATAATTTGCATATGAAGAGGTTGTTCCAGTTGAAGAGATAGCGTAATGCAAACAGATGGCAAATCATACGCTAGAGCTCTGTAATGTTGGTCTGGCCTGTAAAGACCGGCTGTGGGACAATATTCAACGTTGACGCTTTAATAATATTTCAGATTTCACAGTGAGCGCTGTCCCTAACACTGCAGTATCAATGTATTTAGTTCCACTCCATAGTGGCTGCAGCATAAAAGGACGGAATGAGATCACATGACTCAAGTGCTTGGCAACCAGACGACTGTAGACACCGAGGTTGTTTGAGAGATGACCTTTCCATTTGTTGCAAGAATAAACAGCCCTCTTGAGTCACTGATAATTAAGCCACTTTGCTTGGAGATTGTACGTTGCTTTACAGAATGTGTTTCAGTTGAAATGATTCCTATCATTTATTTTTATGAATATGTTACAAAAATACTGGACATATTGTGAGAGTTTTTTTTTTTCTCTTCAGCATTATGAATTGCCATGTCAATTATCACCTAATTCTTCAAGACAGAATTGGGTCGGGATGTTCACTGTTCAATGTTGCCAATATGTTGGATTCATTAATGTTCACATGAAACACTATCACATGGCATACAATATACGCACGCTTGGGTAACAATGGTAAGTTGATTATCAACAATCAATGTGCATTGTACGCAGCTGCAGTCTGCCATTTCCAATCCACTTTCCCCATTCATAACAGCCGAGGTTTGCTGTAGATCACACTTCTGCACATGCTCATACTTTCCTTTCAGAAATATTGTAACAAGCAAAAACAACAGACTTATAATATTTCAATGCTCACAGGCTCTATGCATTTAGTTTTAAAAAACTTCTCATTGATAATCTCTTAATGAGATGCAAATTGCATCGTGATTAATTCTCAGTAGCTCCACAGTGTCTTGTCCTCTCATTAGAGCAAAACATGAATCATCATGCACTCATAAAGCGTCTACTTGTTTAATCCTTTGATCAACACTGACCCATTTTCATGCTACAATTTATGTCGGCCCATGTCGTCGGGATCTTTGATGTATGTTCATGCAGATCATCTGATTTCCTCTTTCCTGTCTTCTTTCAACCAAGCCAGTATAGAAAACGGAAAATTATGCAATCACGGTACAAAGGTTTTCGCTAGGGAGCATTCTATACAATTTTTGTATACATTTGATTTTTCTTGATGCAAGAAATTATTGGTAGAATTTTACAAGAAATGTCGGCCGTTTTGAAAGTGTTGAAAATTGCGTGTAATTCCACATGAAGGCCTATTTTGTTTTCAAAGGATGAATCTGAGATGGTCATACATAGGCAAATTTTGTACACATGCCTTGTGCTGACTATAGGGAATACCATGCTTGTAATCAAAGGCATATTTATCCAAAGTATTTTCCCAACCTGCCCAATAATTGGGCAATCAGGTTTTCTCGTTCTTTAAAAATTAGAGGTTGGCGTGGGGGGGGGGGGTGTTGTACATGCTCTGTGATCATGGTGATGCATTGATTCCTGATGGCTACTTCCTCCTGACTTCTTTGAGCAAAGGTTGCAATGGAAACTCTGAAATGCATGAACTTGAAAACTAGTGGGGGAACAATTTGGCGGCGACTTCTTAAATGTGGCGGCGACTTCTTAAATGTGGCGGGTGCCACAGAAAGCCCGGTGGTAGGCCAAGCTGCGTCCACATGTTGGAAAACACTGGACATTGTGGTAATCATGGTCTGTAAGTCAGGCGTACAACTTTTGAGCAGCTGATTTTATGTTACTGGAATAATACTATAGTAACATACAAAACTGAACAATATTGTACTTGGGTTATTTGTGGTTGGCCATTTCCTTGTTCTTCTTTTCCCCCCTTTTTTCCCTTCTCTTTTTTGGTGGGGGGGGGGGTTACAAAGTTGCATAATCACCAAAATTGATACTTTTTATTCTCATAACAGACCCATTTATTTTTTAGTAAAGGCCAATCTATTTGTGGGTAAAGACGACACATGCTCTGTATAGATCACACAAACACGCAAACATGCAAAACAGAGATCAAGTCAGATGCAAAATAAACATTTTAAGTAGGCATAGGTTTAAATTGTGCAAACTGTTAATTTTTTTTCATGTGGCAGCATTCCAAGCACGGAATTTTGAGCATGTTAACTGAAGATTGTGTAGTTTAATGAGCCCTTGAGAATTGAGTTTGTAAAAAAAACAAAAAAACAACAACAATTTGTCAATCCATGTGCATTTACTATTTGAAAACTGAGAATTATTATACTCGCAACAACAAAACAAACGACTGATCATCAAATACAATTGTTTTACATGTAAGCTGTATTCCATTCTTGATATTATTGATTCAGTTTTATGTATGCACGGCTCGTTAGCATTATTCATGAGATCAGAGGGATGAATCACAGGGCCTCGGCCACGCTACGAGGCCCCGCTGCAAGGCCCCAGACAGCGTGCACACCGGCTGCTGGAATGATGCCAGGATATTGATTTGCATATATGGCAAGTCTGGTTGGTCCCCTGTGAATGCAAGCTGACAGTCTTATTCTGTGTGAACATGTGTAATCGCCGGAGCATACAAACACTGTATTGAAATATGCATATCATTTACAGTACAAATATTGTACAGAGAAAAGGGGAACATATTGGAAAACATAATTATCAAATATGAAAATTGCATATGGTTTGAAAATGAGCTTGTTATAAGGAAGTCAAACCATCATGGTTGAATGTTGCTCCATACAGGGTTGATGTAGGCTACTATAGTGTATTTTCTGTGAGGAAAAATACTTGAATTTCAATTGCAAATGGTACATGTAGGCTTACTTGATGACGAGAGTCGTAAAACAAATACATCCTGCACTATGTAAACAGTAAGGTACAATAAGCACAGCATCATATTAACTGTAGTACAGTACATGGAGGGGAACATTATGCACCTAAGTTTGTATGCATAAAAAAAAAGAACAGAATTCTATTATGCGTATGAACATATGTAACCCAAAAAGTGTTCAGTAAAAGTACAATTTGTCAAAACAAGTGTCTGTTGAAAACATGCCCCACTTTCTATCCTGAAAAGTCAATCTCTTGAAATTCCAAAAATGTAGCATGATCTATATTCTTCCGGATGTTTCTTGCCAAATGGTGTGGCGTAGGAGGAAAGAGGCTGTGTGGTAAAAATAGTGGGAAATGGATTGTTGCAAAACTTAATCAAATATGGATGACACGCTGTCTCCTTGTATTAAAACATCCGCTATCCAAAGCAATATGAGACTTGACGGTAGAGTTTCTGTTTGCTTGTTTGGTTTGTTGTTGTTGAGAGGATTGCAGTCTGGATGACTTGTCCAGTCGATGTAAAACCATTGGGGAAGGAAACTACAAATAAAAACAATAAAAAAACAGTTTTTAAAAATTAAAAAAACTGTTTTAAGTGTAAGGGCTGTGTGCCAATTTTTAAAGGCAACTTGGACAAAAGCAACTCCACTTTATTCCAAACAAACACTTAATTGTAGTGCAGGAAGCTATTTTGTTTCAGGGTCTTACTTTATCATACAAGAATTTAGTTGGTGAAAGGTCACTGCTGCATGGAACTGGTTGCATGTAGGCCATAGGCCTACATGTAATTGACTCGTGAAGGCCTTTAAAATTGCTAGAATTTATGGGCCAAATATCGCTAGAATAATATGCACACAAAACGTATTTGCACATGTCACAAACACAGTGACTGTGTGTGTATATAAAATGTTTGCTTATTTATTATATACATGTAAGTCCAATATAGTTTTTGATAATATAAACTCTTGAAAGAGTTTGGCTTCTTTACTTTAGTATCGGTACATGTCATTTATTTATTTATTTATTTATTTATGGTTCACCCTGGGGAGACCTCTCAGCAAAACACTGTTTTTCAGAGGTGCCCAGCAGCTTCGAATAAAAAGAAAATGACGTAGAATAGTAATGTAGGTCATGTTTGAATGGCCATTTTTTCTCAAGAAATGCATCTCCTATATCTCCGCACTGGCCTCACCGCAGGCCTCGCAATGTTATGAGGCCAAATAATATAACACTATCATTGGTCCACAAATTCACACTAAAGGGTCCAGGTTCCAGTTCCCGGATCAGTTCTTAATCTCTCAGGAGGACCCCCTCAATTCCAGGCTCTGTTTCATCCGATCATGATTCAAACTAAGTGACAGTTCTATTTAGCTTCACCCACAGCAAACAAACAGTTTCCCTCAAGGCCAAGTCTCAAGCAGAGATTGAACAAGTAGTAAATAATGTCCAGAAGGTTCAAAAGAACCATTTATCATAGTCCATTAGTGTGTCTAATTTGGGGAGCCCAGATGGGTGGCCTTTGAACCCCCTGAAGGAGTCACACCCAACCCAGCTATGCAAGGCATTAAAACTGGGCGGATTTGTTTGGGTTGTTGGACCTCCAACTGTAATGTTGCAATAACAATTTTAATCTTTGTAGGGCATGGAAACAAGGGAGCTTCCTACAGGAACACGAGACTATGATTAATTCCAAATGGCATACAGAACAAGTTAGATTGTTGTGAATACAAATAAATAACAAAACATTCCTTTCTCAGTGACAATCTTTTACAGCTTGCATTTTCTTCTGGTTTTGAGATTACTTCAATAACCCGTAGCTTATTTCTTCATCTATTAAGTGTCTTCACAGTGTGCTCTTTGTAGACCTGGTCCAACGAACCTTAGCAAATTCTCTGTTAACATTATATTAGTCTTGAGAAAAAATACATTTTAGAAAAAGGAATTTATGAAACAGTGTCGATGGAAATGTACACTTCCGTTCTTGATGTGTGCATGGATGTTAATTGTTTGCCTCAAAAGATTATGAGTTTCAGCTTTCAGCTATTGACAACGAGTTTCAGCTTTCCAGTCCGCTCAGCTTCAGTTGTAACCATCTCTATGGAGGTCAACAATAAGTGTCTCGCAATCGGCTGCAATTATTCCTAGATGCATCCAGAGCTTGCCATTAAATCCAAATCACCAGCAGTTGCAATTAGAGAGAATTGTTGGGTTTCCTCAGCAGGAATCCAGCTGTGAGGGAAGGAAACCTACAAGGAGACTCAATTTGTTGAGTCTTACTTGCACAGTCTTAAAGAAACAATTTGCTCCACGATCTAGATCATTTGTTACTTCCAATTGAAAGGAGATGTTGTTATTTTCGTTGTTAGGTTTTGTTGTTAAAATAATCCCTCAAAATATTAAGAGGGAGTGAAAATAGTCATTAATAATCCACTCCTCTTAAAGTAACACCCTGGATATTTCTGAAGCTCAAGTTGCTAGCCTAAGACCGTGCTAAGACTAGGGCAGAGAGAGTCTCTCCCCTACTACCCATTTGTCAAGTTTTGTCAACATTTGTCAACAAACACAACCAAGACAGTTACAACACCAGAATGGCAGTTCTGTTTAGAAAAGCATTAGGGAAAACATACATGTTTGATGTCCCATCTTCGTAGTCTGGTTCCCTGCTTTCAAAAGCAATCACAAGTAACGACTTCCATTTGTAGGAATGTATCGCCAGACTAGTTTTCCCAATGTTGTTTTGAATGGGAGCAAATCATGATGGCTAAATCAAGATGATCCCAAGTGCACATTGACAGTGGACTTTAATTGTAATGCCCTTGGTGATTTTGAAAAAGATGGCCATACCCTGACCGAACATGGGATGCCTGCCGGAGGGGGGGGGGGGAGTATTATCTCTCTGCAGCCATCACATCTCTGACGATGAGACCCATTTATTTTGACCTGATCTGGCCTAGCTCAGATTACTAACTCGCAGTAGGGTTCTAATTCCTGTGACAGGTAATGTGTGGGAAGTCTGCCCAGTCCTCAAGGTTATCCTGTAGAGAATTGAGGCAAGGTCAGGATGCCAAATACACCCCCCCCTTACCTTTGATGGACCACAAGTTGAATGAACTTGGACATTGATTGGGATAGTTCTGGTTAGATTTGTTGATATGGTTTCAGACAGGAAAAAAAAACGCTCTACTTGTGTCCAACTTATTCAGGGACCTTGTGTTGTTGTGTTTGGCCTCTGGGTTTAACTGAACTTAATTTGTTCCAATGTAATACGTGTGTTTTTGCGCACTTGCTAAATCCATTACATTCACAAGTCTTGTTTGTTTAGATTCATCACACTGGGATTAAGCTCTGATGAATAGTAAGTGTGCGTCACTGTTTAACCCATGGTTCAACCATGGAGGTAACACAAAAAAAAAACCTCCCTGGTACGTTGTACATGTGACAAGCTTGTGAAACAGAATCATGATCACAGTGTACGCTTCGCAGGAATATTTTTATGCAAACATGACTGACAAATATTGACATTGCTGGTGAGGGAGTTTGTAGACTAGAATGATAGAGTGAGGCTAGAACTGTGTCTGGTTCCATGGAGCCTATTGCCTGCGAAAAACTCATTAGGCCTATAGATTTCATTTTATAAAATTGAAACTTACACAGCCCATCTTGTAGGCCTACTTATGTGTGTGCACATACTTGTATCAGGGCTCTAAATTAACACTGGACCACAGGCCTGATGCAGGTGATTTTAGCCTCAGGCCAGTAAACTCAGGACCGGACAAGTCCAGTGTTCTTGTGTTTTTATAATTGACTAAAAGTACATTGATGTGTAATTATATTTTAATTTCTTCCAATTGTGTTGAATATTGAAGCATACTTTAAGACAAAGTTAACGAGATGTTTTCTCAGTGCTTGTTCAAATAAAAACAGTTTATAAATGTGTACATTTTAAACTGGGTAGAAAGTTCTTTCTCATTACGTTCTGGTCTTGTGAAATAAATGCTGGTCTGCTCTAGTGAATATTGTAACCTCTAAGCCATGTGGTCTTGTACCCTGATTTCAAGCCCTGATGTCGATATTGATAATTATGCACATTGACTACTGTACATGTAGATACAAATTTCACTGTACCCTTAACTACATGTACAGAGGAAGGAAATGTCTTTACAAGATTAACGTTATTGGGGCTCACTTAACTTCCCCTTCTTGACACCTGCAGAAACTCCACAACATAATTTTCACTGATTTGTATCTTTGCACAGGTGAGAAACCATACAAATGTACTTGGGAAGGCTGTGAATGGAGATTTGCCCGATCAGATGAGCTGACCCGCCACTATCGTAAACACACTGGTGCCAAGCCGTTTAAGTGCAATAGCTGTGATCGTTGCTTCTCAAGATCCGACCACCTGGCACTCCATATGAAAAGGCATCTTTGACGTCCAAGATGCTCCCAAAGCCAGAGGTACCTGGCCAGCCAAAGCATCGCCACCCTGTTGCATCACAGATGATCTTGCCCTAGCAAATATTTCCTTGGAAGGTGCTGGGATCCTTCAGTTAAAATAGAACCTCCAGAGGTGTCACCAAACGCCATTCGTCAAGCTCTTGGCAAGTACACAGTCCAATCATGAGCTGATTGCTAAGTCCAGAATGGCAACAGTTTGGCAGGCAAAATCTCATGAAATGGCAGGCAAAATCTCATAAAAAATTGTTCTTCTTTTTTAAGAAGCGTTCTGAGGTGAAATAAACCTTTGATTGTCAATATGTACATGTATGTCGGCGACCTCCAACTCTGCAAATAAGTTAAGGGACACTTGTAAACTGTACTGTGTTATGAAAACATTTATACCATGTATCTGATGTTTGTACATGTACGTATGTTATTGGGAAAACCTAAAAATTATAACAATTTAATTAAATATACAGTATATCAAATATATGAAGAAGAAAAAAAAAACCTTTGGTGGAGGTACAATAAAAGGCACTTAAAAAAAAATAGTTGTTTCAATCTGTCTTAAAAGTCAAAATATTGGTGAATATAAAGTGTACAAATTGTAAAAAAAGATTTAGTTTTCTTTTACTATGAAATATGCGTCTATTATATTTTTGTTTTTTGAACATACTTGTTTATTCCTTTTGTAAAAAATGTTTGTTCTTTATCATGAAAACTATCGTGAACTTCTTCTTTTAAAAATGAACACTTGGAATGTTATTTGACTGTGGCACGTGGCCGTGATGTCGCCTGGCATGCGGGGAACTCGTTGTCAGTTGAGAGGCATTTGTAGCCCCGTGAATTACAGGAGTGAAAACTAATATCATTCCGTCTCGAAAGCCCGTCTTGAAACCCATGGAGGAAACATCTCATCAGAGTTATCCTGGAAACGGTGCAGTTGCCTAGCAACACTCCAAATGTGTAATACATATTGTGACAACTGTTGCCGGGGTTGGCAGTGTCTCGGGGTGCCCGTTGGTTCGGAAAAACAGAAGTGGGGGGGGGAATATTCATGTTTCTTGCACATTGAAGTCATTATTGTCAGGGGCATTCAAGCGGAAGGCACTTTGGATCCCTGTATTTGGTGTACTGTGTATACTGAATATTCATCACAGGTACTGTGACGGATTGATCGATCCCGTCGTGTGGTTCGTTCTGTAGTTTCCATGTGTGGGTCCCAGCCGATGATTGCAAGTTGATGTACATGTAGGTATTTGTGTGTAACACTTCCTGTTCACCTGCCTTGTTTCCATGGCAATGAGAAAGATCCCCCAGTCAACAACGACCCCCAAGTCTGCTGCATTTTAGGTTAAACCAAGGATCTTCTGAACTGCCTTATTCTCTGTGACTCTTTAGACCTAGATCTTTGGATGTATGTAGCTCAGCTTTTGCTCAAGTAAGCTTTTGGATACAGTTGGTAACTTTATACCCACGAAGAAAATGTTGCTTGTTTTTTTATACTAAACCATGCATCTGTAAAAGTTATCTGCAAGACAGTTTTAAGAAAGTGCAAAATACTGTAACACCGTATAATAGTATGTAGGTGAACAACCGTTTCCCATATTGCAGAAGTTTTGTCAGTTGGGTTTTTTAGGAATTTGGAATGAGATGTCCAATTCTTTCATTTATACAACCTTGACATGTAAATGGAAAACAGATAAAGTATTTAGTCCACATTCAAAAGCAGTGTGACCAAAAGAAAGACATGCAGACATCCTTCTGGTTGGCGCCCTTCCAGCTGGATGTGATTTTGATAATGTTAACATTGTATGGATGGTTTCCCTGATGCAAGGAAACCACTGTCAGTTTGCCAAACATGTATACTGCTTTTCTAAGATGTCAGAAATTATTCATGCCTGTAAAAGTGCTCTTGCATAACTCAAAATGATGCTCATGGTTTTTTGAGATGAGACCAGAAATGCTTCATTACGAGCATCAACTACTCTTCCAAATCAATGAAAGTGTAAGATTGGGCTTTTGCCTTTTATGTGAGTCTCCTGTGAGTTAAAAGTACAAACTTGTAATTGAGCGTGCATGTAAAAAAAAGCAAGTTGTCAGCATGGAGCATGATGCATGTACTAAGTCAGCGATAGTAATGGAGGCGAACATGGGTGAGGAATTCTGAACAGCAACTCAGACAGCACCCCCCACCCCTTTTAAAAATGAAACTTCAATCTGAGTGTAAAATGCATTGTGCACAAAATGTGCATCATGTACATAGCATACAAAGCAATCGATCTCGAGGCGATTGGTATTTAAGCCGCTGTACAGTTTACCTTTTAACAAAATGCCGTTCAATAGTTTGGGTGTTCTTGGATACTCCCACCCACATCTCACCATTCAAATTATTTTTTATTCAAATGGAGCAAGACTATAGATTATTTTTATTCCAAGTGGCCTTATGTTTACTGTTGATGTACATGGTGCTGTGTAGCTTAGATTTGGTGGATATTTACGGGGCGGGAGTCTCTTTCAGTTAATTTTGTACTTGTCCGTAAATTTACTGAAACTAAAGACATGTACTGGTTATTCAATTAACAAGCAGCTGGTGTGTGTACTTGAGTGAGGATGATAATTGATGTTTAGCATTTAAACTAGAATTTGATCTGTAAAAAAAAGAAGTGTTTTGTCTTAGCTGCTTATGACGGATTATCCCCAATGGTCTCCATTAGTTTCCAAGAAGGAAGGAGTTATTGTGCATGATTGTTTGGCTGAAAGCTGGCCGAGGTCAATCCTTAAGAGACTTTCATGTCTTTGCAAGGCTCTGTGAAGTGTGGGAAAATTTTTTCTAACTTTGAGGTTTGTAGAATGGCAGTTTTTTTTGTGTTGAGGCAGCCATGCATGCAAGTTGAAACTGTGTGCTTGGGAAACCTTGAAGTACACTAGGGTAGGTGTAGTCATAATAAGAGAGGGTCCCCTCTCTATGGTGCAGTGCAGGTCCTTCCTTCAGGTTGTGGGAATTGCCCCAGAGGCAAGGTCAGTCCCAGTCTGGATACCAACCCCAGGCTCCCAGGGTTTACTCTGCCCATGAGAGAGAGAGCGAGACCTAAAAACATTGTATTATAGACCACCAACTATGCATGGAATGCGAGAGGCAGGGTTAGTGGTATTCATTCATTGTACACTGTGAGCTGATTGGGCTTTACAAAATGTGGGTGTGGCTAAAGGGGCCTCTGAGGTCAGTAAGGTCACCAGAATTTTTTCTTTCGCTTTTGGTATTGACATCCTGGAAGCAAACTTTGAAACCAACTGCAAACAAAATACACTGGGATCATTGTTAGTCTATTGAAAAGATTAGTGCAGGTATAAAACCATGGACCACCCTCTCGAACAGGATGGTTTTTAACAACCTTAACTTAATGTGCAGGATGGCGTACCACTGAGCAATAAAGTCACACACACACTCACACAGTACATGTACACTACATGAAGACCAACATATCTCACAGTCCTTGGGGTTTTTAGGGCACAGAACAAATATTTGTCTCTTTTGCAGTCTTTCACTGGTTGCGGGGCATCAACTTCCCATTTTTTGGCAAGTTTGTGGTTTTGCAGTTTTCAATTCAATTCGTGCAGAAAGAATCCTAGCTTCTATACATTGTTATAGACCCTTATCAACGGCCATCTTTATTTTCTCCCATTCAAATCAATGAAGCCAAACCGAGGCTGGAAGGAGAAATAGTCCGGTTCCTTTTTGTACAATGAATATCAGCATTCATTACTGTTATTGGATACAGGGAACATGACCAAGATGGTGGCAGAATAGTTCCTAATCTTTAAGTAGTTATATTGGTGTGGTGGTCTAACAGTTTCACTTTGGGCCACAAACCCAATGGTATGATGTCAATGTACACAAAACAAAACATTTTCAGAGAGACTTTTACTTTCATAAGGCTGATTACGAAGCTGCGTACAACATTTGCTAAGCATGGAACAATTTGGCTAAGCACAAATAGGTTAACATCAAAATGCCAATGTAATGCACATTGCTTGTGATTGTGTCTCTGCGATTTATTTGCAATATCAATCAAACTCATCAAATTTTTGCTACTTTGTCATAATATCTTATATAAAGTAGAGCCAAGTCATCTTTCTTAACTTCTCCCAATTGCATGTGTCGTTGAATTTCAATAACTTCAAAAACTGCACAACCAGATGTTTCCAGGAGACGGTTACTCATCTTGGCTGTATTCCTCTGTTTCCATGGGGAGATGGGAGAATTTACAGCCAAGACCTTGATTATGACTGAGTCACAGGCTGTGATAGGTATGACAGTCTACAAAGAATAAATGGCAATTCCCACAGGTTCTCTTGAATGAGTAAAGCTTAGGGGCGAGGGGGGGGGTATGACCAAAGCTGCAGTGTACCATAATGTATGCTGCTGAAATGCCCCTGTTCCATGGCTAGACTTTGCATGATTTTGTTTTACTCTAGCAGTAGATGTAGATTTGTAGAATAGATTCTGTCACTGTATACACTACATTGAATGCCAAACAGTGTTTGACTAAATGTTTTAGAGTCAGTCGGAGTAATTTCAAATGAACTTGAATGGGAAACCACTATTCTTTTTTACTCACTCTCTGATGCACTGATACGTAAAGAATTTCATTTGAAATTGATGTTTAAAAAAAATACGACGTCTCAAACTTCTTGAGAAGTCACTGTTTGGTGTAAATTGTGTAATACTGTTTGTTATTTACTATGAACTTTGGAATTTACAAACTAGAGTTTAAGAAATAATTTTGACATGATTTTAGTAATAAATATGGATAGTAAGCTTAATAATCATGATAAATTAAAAGAAAAATATGTTGGGCTTGAGGTTTTTTCAGAAGGGATCAATCTGATAAGAGTTGTATGTCTTGTCAATTGTTCTTTTCGGAGACTTCAATAATGCCCAACAGCCAAAAAAAAAGATTAAAAAAAAAAAAAATGAAATAAACATGAAATGAAAGAAATATGTTAATATTTCTGATGTAAAAAGTCAAATGGTACTGAGTTACATAATTTATATTTAATATTTTGTCAGAGACAGACAGTTAAATTAGTTGGAGGAGTTTACTAGCATTCTTTATTTTACACTATTTTCATTTTACATTGAATATCTTATGAGTTTTGATTTTTTAAAGGAATAATTAAAGCATATTACATAATAATATTATATCAAATAATTTGAACATTGAATGATTAAGGTAGAATCTACGTCTGCCTGTATGACTTCTATTGTTCACAATATTGTTATTAAAAATAACATTTACTAAACAAAAATGTTTTTATTTTATGCAACCTATGGTGAATTTACCAGCTGCATAGTTACGTTAACCAAAAACAAACATGAATTTTTTAAAAATTTAGAGAGACTCGACCGTACCACTGGAGAGAATGAGTACAATCTATCCTGTAAATACTTCACTTACTGTAAAAGTTAAACACTTTTGGTGACAAGTAAAATGTATGTTGAAATCATGTTGACTGAAGTCATGCTAATAATGTGAGCGTATGTAGAACCTTTCCTGTCCTAGTAAATGCTTGTAGAACAGTCGTGGTAATCGTATGCTTAACCTTTGTAGGAACTTCCAAGCCATGTGTCACCCGATGCTTATATTTTCCAGGCCAAATCCTGGTTTGATCTCGCTGGTATTATTCATTACAAAGAAGGAAGGGTGATTATGCCCTAACATTTTATTTTGACATTTATTAAGTTTTTTGTTTTTATGTCAAAACTGAAATTATTTCGTATTGTGTTATTCCATATGATAACAACTTATTATTTAAATGTTACAATCAAATTTCCCTTAAAAAAAATATTTAAACGCAGAAAACCTCAACGAGTGGTGTCGTAACAAGATATACCCATATACTTGGTTAGATGGCAATGGCTTGCTCTCTACCAGCTCCAGTTTTCAATCACCAAGGATTATTTAAGAACAGACAGATGCACGAAGATGTAATGATGTGTCACCTTTATAAGGAAAGCTCAGTTTTAACTTCTGTGAAGTATGAACTGTTGCAATGTCAGGAGTTAATCACAGTGCATTAATAATGTAACCACAGGCAGTAGATATCAGAATGCGGTGACTCACTTTACATTCGGTCCAGTTTTGTCTGTTGAATTTCAGTCCGCATTTCTTAAATACTACGAGTACATTGCACATGTCATGTATTTTACATTCATGGGTTTGAAAGTGTACCTTCCCTTAAATATCTCAACTATCCTTAATCGTTAATAACCCTACGTCAGTGATTTTGAATCGTTAATAACCCTACGTCAGTGATTTTGAATCGTTAATAACCCTACGTCAGTGATTTTTAATCGTTAATAACCCTACGTCAGTGATTTTGAATCGTTTATAACCCTACGTCAGTGATTTTGAATTTTGTAAAAGTACAGCCTGTTCATATCATCTTTGCTAGTGTCAAAAAAGTACTGTCAATATGGGAGTGTGCAAAACAGATATATGTAATATGGAGTCGGTAATTTTCAGGGAAATTAATTTGAAACTGTCAATTTTAAAGTTGGTTATTTGGTGGTGTTTTGACCATAACTAGCACCAACCTTGTGAAACATATTTTCAACTGGTCTTTTAAAGAAATTGGTATGACAAAGAACTAACTACACCAAAATAATTGAGGGTATTGGGGATGTTTCAAGACTAACTAATGAAATAGTTGTTGATAAGAAACCTTACGTGTAATTACTTAGTCTTAAACTGCTACCACTACCGTTTATTACAAAAAGAAAAAGAAAAAAATTATGGGTTGTTTTCTTGGAAAGAACTTTCCCTGTTAAGGTCTTTGTCAATGTATCATGCAAAACCAAACAATTAAACTAAATGCACATGTACATTGTGTAGCCTTGTTACATGAACTATATCATATATGGTTCGTGTGAGTGGTTGTAACAGCTTGCGTGTTGAGTGAAATGCATTTCTGCTTGAATGCGGTCTTTTGACTGAGTATTATGTTTTCATTATGAACAGTAATGTTTGGGGTTTGTTTTCAAATGGTAAACCAATACTGTATGACTTATATTAAGTCATACCATGTTTAATACTAGAGAAAAGGAAAACTCAGTTTCTGTTCATTTCTGAGTTCAATGGTCCCAGTCTAGAAAACTGCCATTTACACTTACTGTTGGTGGGGACATCAGACCATGGTTAGACATACAAATATGTTGACGCATTTAGTGTGTACTTGTTCCTCTATGCTAAGTCTATGCGCAGTCTACAGTATTGCTTGTCTTGGTTGGTGACGTGATTTCTTGTATTAGTCACTGTTAGAGGGCGCAACATCGACTGGTTCGGAGGGGACTGGGCAAGTCTACAAATCTGGATTCAAGCAGATGTTTTGATCCAGGTGTCTGTCTGATACTGACATCTCTTCTCCAGTCATTTGCATTGCAATCTCGGCGACTGAAACAAAATGAACGTCGCCAATCAAGATCACAGTATCGCCTGTAAAGGCACGGGCACATCATGAGCTCTGACCTCAGAATTTGTACCAATGTCATTCCTAAATATTCCATTTGTGGCAAGACTACATATTACTTGCTGTTTATAAAAAAAAAAAGTGGGGGGACTTCTGACACATTACATAACAGGCCGTTACTCTGAATTGAGTGTCTGATTTATTGTTTGGAGCATGTAATGTGTCAGGGATGTGTCAGGGATGGGGTAGGGATGTTCTTCATCCTTCCCTTCCCCTCTTGATCAGATGTAGAATTCCTGAATATCTGCCTGGCAGCCCCCCAGGGAACAGGTCTAGCTTTCAAGGTCCTGCCTGTCTTGTCTTGTAGATGCTCACACAATGGACCCCAAGCAGCACATTATTGCCAGTCTGGTAGGCTTCCATTACCTTTCAATTAATTTAGTAGCCATTGTATTCCATGACTATATTATTAGTCCAAAAAAATACAGGATCAGAACTGTGTAACTGTGGTATAGCTCGGAGTTATTGAACATAAAACCAAAAGCATTGAATTGGAGGTGATGTTTCCCCTAACAATATTTATGCAAAGATCTGTCTTAATTAGACCCATTGAAAACAACTTAATCAAATCCAAATTGTAAGTCCCCGTGAGTGACACAACAGCTTGTCTTTCCTAATTTCCACAATACAAATAACAGTTAATCAAATTAAAAAGTAAAAGCAAACAAATAAATAAATACATTGACAAATTAAAAGTTATTATTTATCCAGAACCAAAGAGAATTGGTATAAACCGTTTGGACCTAGTGCTATACTTTACCCAGTAGTAGTTCATGGTAATCGAATGTACTGTGGTTAATCTAAATACTGAACTAACAGTAACATGTATTTAGTCTCCACCTTAATAATGATGTAATGCTCCCCTACCTTTGGCTATTGTATTGTCTAGGTAATAGTAAAGTAGACCTATAATGTACACTATAATGTATATCAATGTATATCAATAGTATATCATGTGCAACAGCTATGCTTGCTTCTTTTATTTGGTTATTTTTTGCCTATTCGACTCAGGATCTGCATCTACTAGCTGGTAAATTAATAAAAAAAACAACTTCAATTATGAAATTTCATAATTCTTTGTGTCATGACCTGCATCGTAATTGCTTGTGTGTGTGTCCATGTATAACTCTACACGGTTTGTAAAACTCTGAAGGGAATTGTTGCCTTCAGATTGGTTGCTTTGGGGTATAAAAAGTGTATGTTTTGAAATGAATATGGTTGGAAAGACACTTTCAAATAATTTGTTGTAATGGTTTTGTGTAATTCCATGACTGAACATCGTTGGCCATTTTGTAGAACCAAAGTTTTGACTCCTTAAAACGGTAGACTTTTATGTTCCGCTGGGTGTTTTTCAAGAGGCTAATTTATGTCCTTTTTAAAATTACTACTCAAGACTCACTAATTACAAAACACTATAGGCGTTTTTGTGCAAGAACAGCTCTTTATAAGGATAAGGGGCAATTCCAACAAATACTAATAATTGAGAGCTTTGAAGGCAATGTGTCCCTTTAAGCATGTGTGGATGATGAATTATGAAATATTGTTTTCTATTTTTCCTCTGTAAAAAGCTTACTTGTAAGAAGGTGTACGTGAAGTGAGCTGTTTCACAAGAACAATTGTGGAGCACATTAGAACATAATTATCTTTGGATAGATCCAAGAGCTTTTATCAGTTTCATTTCTGATATAGCCTAATCACCCAAATTAATTTTTTAGGTGCGCCATTTTTCCAACGAGAAGTGCATTGCACCCGTCACCGCCAAGATTAAGAAGGAAAATAACCGCGTTATAATTACGGTCTAAGCTTGTGACCTAAAGTAATTATTTACACGTATGGATGCACAACCTCTGCTGTGTTTATAATCATTAGAGTTTGAGTATAGTGATCCTGTGGCCCATGGCCCATAAACACAATGTATTACAAGCACCCGCTGTGGTTCAGTACTCACATTAATGCTTTTAGATATTCAAATAATGGTGTGCGTTGGTTTTAAACAAAATGAACACATTGCAATTTAAAGAGTTCACAGCGACTCCAAGCTAGTAGTAGGCTGACCTTCGTATAGGATTATTTCCCAACACAGAACAACACGATTCTATTTATTCCTCCGGCCATGGCTGGCCATTGTTCCCGTTCGGTTCAATTTGACCCCTCATGGTTCAAGCTTGGAGGAAAGCTAAGCCTACGCGGTTCAAGCATCAAGTGAGCAAAGCAGTGGGGGCGGGGCTGTCAAAACGAATACTATCCACATGGTCATCAATGATTATAAGAGTAAACTTTCAATGTGTACAACTCTTCTTTCTTTTAAATGGAGCAATAATACGTAATGAAATTGAAATGAAACAGATTAACGTGGACACCCTGTTGTTCACTACAAGAAAACATTTGGTTGGATGCTTGTCAAAGCCGCAAACCACACTCACTGTGGCGTCATCGTGTACTTGTAATTCGATTATAGTTGTGCTAAGTCATTGTAGCTTTATGGTCATACCTTCACGGCAACGATCATTGCTCTCTAAAGTTGTGGGTGGACATGTTTGGTTAAAGAACAAATCTGTAAACCAATTTCCTGTAAGTTTTTCGGGAATCAAGTTCACAGTCGATAGAAAATCAACAACAAATGACCGTGCATGTTTGGCATAGCCTATGCTTGCTCGGGGTACCTTTTTCCGACATGGGCCTAATTATGAAGGGGGGGGGAACAACAACCCGGAAACTTCAATGTTCATATAAGATGCTGGAGACCATAATCAATAGTATGCTTGATCAAGACTTTCTCCAACTAAGTATTTTGAAAACCAGTTACTTCACTTGACTTAACTGTAAACAACTTTTAAAAATGGTTAATGCCCGACGTTTCGACCCTAGTAGAGTCTGAAGTGCTGAAGGACAGCAAAACACATAAACAAGGTAGACTGGTGTAACAGAAGCAGTCAAGTGGAAATAAATATGCAACATTGGCATTTTAATTGAAAATTCACTTTGTGGTATGGTGCGCAGAGCAAGTGCGCACTAAACTCCCGGGGATGTTATTTGACGTATGGGGAAATAGAGAGCTTACATAGAGGCATTTATTGTAAACTTGACTGGAAACATGAGTTTCAACTTCGATGAAACTTTCACGACTTCACTGCCTTATATCAATCAAGAAGCAGGTCAAAAGGTACAATTGGGAAGCAAGACTTGGGGCATCTGTATGTTGTAACACCCACACTCTTGCACCTGCGTGCGTAGGCCGCTAACTTCCCTCAAACTTGGCTCACGATAAGTTTTCTACCCACACGGTTCCCATAGGAACGGGGCAATGTGTTGTGACCGGGCTATAAAAGAATGACTAATAAGACGAGAAATTGGCGTCGAAGTAGTTCAGCAAAGTCCACATAAAGGACTTATACAAATAAGCCATGCTGTTCATTGTGACAGCACTTCACAAATCATACTTTTGTCTTAATGGATTCCGGAGTTCGTGTGTGGAGTTCAAAGGGTATAGAGCGCAGGCACATTTGACCTGATATTGCTATTAATTTTAGTATACTGATCTCACTCCAGAATTAATGTGATAAAAGCTGAAAATGGTATTACTGCACTCTAGAATCTCCCAGATTAGAATTGAGGTCAATGTGACCCGGAATCTGCGATCCCGGAATGAGTCAAACCGAATAATAAATAATAATAATAATCGATTCTTATATAGCGCTTTATCACAGCCCGAAGGCCGT
>CM021531.1:1220609-1232897 GCA_010994315.2 Pisaster ochraceus
CTTTATAGATTGTTCATGTTTTCAATCCAATTTCTTTGGAAAAACCGTGTATCTGATAGATAGCACCCGCATTTAGATGTGTATGATGAGGCAAACAGCATAACTTGTTGTCTGTTTGCCTTGAAAGAATAATGCACTGAAAATTAATAGTTTGATGTCAGAGAGACGTATCTATAGACACACTCTTCTGCCATGTACAAGTGTGTTGCTCTCACCGACTGTTTCTGCGTCAGAAAGATGTATCTGTCGGATACACCTTTTTGCCATTATTTAAAGTTTGTATCCCCCAATTAATAGTTATTTACCAGAGGGACGTATCTCTACATACACCTTTTTTTTTTCTTAATGTGACTTCTTATGTTAAGTAAATGTATTCAACAATTTGTACTGGTTTTTTGGTCATTATTGCATACAAAAATGAGAATGTTAAGTTTGTAGAACAAGTTACTCCATTTTGCTAAATGTCTCAATGGAAATGATACAGAGTGTCTTCAGATGCATCCTTTTGGCAAAACAGGCACGTACATAATGAAATAGCTAACACAAGATACATCCTTTTTGCCAAGCAAATACATTGACAAAGAATTGAGGTGTCTCAAGTTACACCCTTTTGTAAAAACAATACGCACTATATAAAGTGACTAACACGACATAAACCCTTTTGCCTAGAAATAATTCAAACCCTTAAGCCATAACTATCTGTCAGAAAGGAGTAACTTTTAGAAATTGCTTATTTCAGAAAACCAGCTATACCAGAAGGACAACATTTATTGTGTTACTTATATATATGTATATATCACACATCTACCCATTTATAATTGAATATGTTTAAATGGTAGGTAATTGAACTTTCAACGCCGTTTATCTCAAAAGGTGATTGAGATACACCCTTTTGTCAAAACAGGGCGTCTTCTGGGCAGCCGAGGGGCGCGGGCGGAAGGACCAGCTTCATACTTTTTTAAATAACTAAAAAATGTGTGGATCAATTCTGCTGATTTTTTTTAAACTACCCATAAACATCACTCTTTCATATACTGTAGTGATTTCTGGGTGGGTAAACTCAGAGGTTGACAAATAGTGTGGGATGGCAGATTAGGCTATGGACCCATTACAATGTGCAAAAAAAAAATAATAATCATACTGTGTGCACAAAAACTTAATCCTTTGAATACATGTAATCTTCACATGCTCGTTACTGTTACTGTACAATGGGTAAGGCCTTTATGACAAGATGTTGCCAGATTGTCTAGTTATAAGCATGGAGCTATAAGTGGATGCATGGTCTTGGGGACAAGTTTTCTATTGTTTGTAGGTAATACGCAAAATGAGCTTGTGGCTGGAAACAGCTTATCAGGTTGTTTTCATTGGTTGTTTATGCATTGGGTGACCCCCCCCCCACACGCACACACATGTTTGTAAATCCCGCTTACCGAGGACTTCTCTTTGTTCTCCCATTGTTCGGACATAGTTTTTTTTAGCGACGTCCCCATTGGGTTTGTACACGAAAACGAAGCGAGGACGTCCTCGCTATGTCAAAAACCCGGATCCCTTTTGTTAAAGTCCTCGGTTTGAATGGATAGACACGCTCACACCCACACACACACACACCACTTGTTTTCTTATGTTTTCCATTGCTTTGATGGCTGCGTGAAATAGCCTGCCTTTTTATGTGATGCTTCATTCTACCACCATGGAATCTACAAGCAAGACTAACCTCACGAGCGATGAGTCAAAGTACAATTCTCACCTATAGTAAACCTGAGCCAAATATTGGGCTGTTAGTGGCCCAGCACATGACATCAAAGCATAGGCCCCCTATGCAAATAATGCTGGACTATAACATGGTATAATAGATAATAGGTGATGTTTACCCTTGTGCTAATAGCTGTGTGGCCTTTAATCAAACAGTGCTGAGTGGTTCGGGGATGGCAGTTTGCAGAGGGCCTGGGGTGCGGATTTCGAAATGTGCTTTCTTCTTCTTATTATTAGTTGTGAACCAATTTGTAAATTTTCAGAATGCTTCAATCTTTAGTGTGTCAGTGCAGGGAACATCTATTCATCTGTTCAGACCATAAGAACAATAACCTGCCCCAAACACAGTTATTAACCCGTAATACAACCTGCCTTCCGATCGCGCCCAGTGGGTCCAGCATGTAAATTTTTCCCGTGGCTGCTCGGAGGGTAAACTCCCATAGGATACAGTGCAAAATGCTAAATGTGAAAAATTCAAACACAACGATAATTAGAAGTCTCACAGCTTTTTAGAGTAAATAGGAAATTTATTCATTGACTCTTGAACTGTTATCTTCTTCTCAGTTTGATATGGAGAGCTCAAAGGCCTGTCGAATTATTCCCCCTCAAATCAAAACACACCCACACCGGTGTAATTTTCCAAACGTCCGCGCATCAATCTTGAAAAAATGTTCCTGCACCTCTCGGCAAAAAGGACCGTTTATTTCATGACCTATGTCAACAGCCCCCAGGTCACAATTTTGGGCACAATTTTTACACTGAACCCCTTTTGCATTGGGCTCTCAAATCTGTCTACAATATAATATTTTGAGGGCCTCCAAATGATCAATAATGAGGCAGACGCTCTGTTTTCTCTCTCTATTTAGTGGGTGGGGTGCACCCCCTAAGCTTACGTAGCAACCTATATTCAAAAACACTCATAAAGGAAGAAAAACAAACAAAAAGTGCCTCAGCCTAACACATTTTTTGCCCACTGAACTAATTAACTGTGTTCATTTTAATTTGTATTAGGTTAGCTGATGACAGTTTGAGCTAGTCTCATCTATTCACACCCTTTATGAGTAAACTGATGACCAGAAACCCAGGGGCACAATATTGAACCAAAATCTATAAAAGCCATGACCTTCCAAAAGCCACGACTTAAATAAAGGCCAATTTGACAATGAAAGTTCACAACTAAGGCGTTCATGTTTGTTTATATTGTATCCCAGCAAAATGAGCCCAGAAAGTTGACCTACTGTAAAGTTGTTCGTGAAGATTGACTACAAAAGTTGAGCCTATCTCAACGTGAAATGTATAGGCCCATACAATACGAAACTTGTGTACAACACAATAGCCTGAGACTCTGCAGCAATGTGGATGGAGTCGATGTGGCAACGTCAGTGGAGAGTCAGGTCTTAGTTGGAGTGTAGTTGGTGTAGCTGCAATGCCCCCCCCCCCCTTAAAAAAAAAGAAAACCAAAAAGAGAGAAAAGCAACAAATATAGCCCCTCAAAGGAAGATATTGAACCAGCTTCTCGTGTGTTATCTTCAAAAGATTCTCAAAAATAAGCTTGTAGATTGTATGTGCTACGTCCTGGAAAGCGTATGATCCGCAATAATTATTGTCATGATTGTGCACGATGGTTTTCATTTGGTTTTCAATTGTTTTCACTTAGTTTTCATTTGATTTTCATTGGTTATTTCATGTAAAAAGCCTTGTTTAGCGCGAACTATCACATGAGCAGGAAAGAAATGTGATTGTCTCTGGTTGTTTTTTAATCCTACAGAATTGTACAAAATTGACAGAATGGGTTTCGGAAACTCAGACCGAAACATTATAACAAACTTCATGATGTGCACCTGATAGTGGCAAAGGTAAAGGGCGCCCTCTAGTGGTTGTGGTTGACCTAAACAAAATTCCGGTATTGAAACTTTGAGGGGCGTAATATCCGTGGAGTCACCTTTCCTGTAGTGAAAAGGACGAGTTACGAACTAGGCGACACGGAATGCCAAAAAGATAACGAAATTAAGGCTCCGGTGTGAAATGAGTAAACACTGGTTCTTGAGTAAAACTGTTGTCTTTTTGAACACGAAGAGAACTTAATTTTGTAGACATTTACACGATGTTTAAAAAAAAATCTATGTAGTCTTACGGATGGTAAATTTGTTTTTGGTTGGATGCTTTATAAGCACCCCTACCCAAAACATAAACAGCAAACTTGCAGACAGTGCCTTACATGTGGTGGTTTTGGTTTTTATAGAACAAGTTATCGCGGGAATTTATAATTATCCAAACTTATAGGTTGTCATGGCCGAGCGGTTTATAACATCGAATTCCAGTTCTGGTGGTTAATTCATCGGGTGGTTAATTCATCGGGGTGTGGGTTTGAATCCCGGTCGTGACACTTGTGTCTATGAGCAAGATGCTTGACTATAATTGCTTCTCTTCACCCAGGGGAATAAATGGGTACATGCGAGGGTAGAGGTTTATATTGTGTTTGAAAAGGCCTTCAGAGCACCACAGCAGCCCAGGGCTGTATACTCCCCAAGGAGCTCCTCAAGAAAGATTAAAGGAATGCTATCGGCCCAATGACCAGGGCATTAATGTAAAGCGCATTGATAGATTATTATAAAATGCACTATATAAGAACGAATTATTATTATTATTATGAAACTTGATGATTGTGGAATATTCCGAAATTAAGTTTTTATACATGATTTTTTGTGTTTAACATTTTCCCAGAAGTAAACAGAAATGGAGCCTGAGCTTTTATAAACCCCCTGATGGCTATAAATTCCTAGACTTGATTTAAAATAAACCAAAAGGACACCTGTGACAAATAAATAATATCATACAACTCATACATTTTAATTCCATGGGTGCTTTTAGGGTTGAATTACTTGAAAAAAAAGTGCCATATTTTTTTTTTATAAACTCTCACTCTTAGAAAAGCCAATTTTGTTGTTCTATAACTACTTATTGAACGAATTACACCGTTACACTGGTACCATTACAACATTCTCAAACTAAGACAACACACCCATTCATTTCCCACGCTATACCTTTACCTTGAACTAAACAATTTCTTTGCGTCAATAAAAACGAGCTTAAAGCAATGAACGCATCCTCAAAACAAAGTTTTAACAAAACATGACCTTTTGATTCGTCTGGATGAGTACTCTTTGCATAATGAACCCATAATGAAGAGGACTACCCACAACGTATGGGGCACAGGACTTCCAAACCCAAAATACGATGGAGTTGGACCGAGTTGGATCTGGCCACACCACATCTCTTTGACCGGATGCGGGTTGCGGCCGGTCAGGACTTCGTTTACATTCGTGGAGAATAGTTCCATTGTTACTGTGATCTTTTTCTTAAACTTCTATGATGGTGAAATCACTAAATGCTTGTTGCAAAACTTTTAAAAAAGTGTTAGTTAACAACCACAAAAAACAAAAATATTTAGGGAACAACAGTGTGGGGAGCCACCAATCAAGGTCATTACCACGTACTGAAGACCGGTTCCCCACACTGTTGTTGCCATTAACAAATACCTTTAACGAAGAAAACGGTAATAATTATCAAAATTTGTGATTTTTTTTTCGCCGTTAATTTCAGAAATGTTCCACTCATGTTCAAGGGTAATTTCTTAGGCTGTTCAACTTTTGCGTGGCACCTAGTCACTACACATAATTAACTACTTTGTGCCCATAGAGTTTGAAGAACCAGACTATGCGCTTTAAAAGTAACAGCACCATAAACAGAAACACTTTGGTTGGTTGGTGTTCGGCTTTATGCTCTGCATAACCTTGGTTTCATGCGCGTACCAGCTATCTAAAGTTGATACATTGTCATACGCGTAGTACGCGTGTGCACACGGCACCATCTGTCCTCGTCAAAATACAATACGCGCAAAGAAAACAGTTTTGATAGTTTCGCACAACAAGTACCTTGCAAACATAACTTTCACATAACAATGTGCTTGATTAGGGGCCATTTATTCGCTAGTTAGAGAGCCGGTCTTTAGATCACAAGTTAATACACCCCCACGTGACCAGTCTTCATCCAAACAGGATGCATAAGCTCTTCGAGGTATTTTATTAATATGAACTAAAAAGCCAAACCACTTTGTTAGTAAATTGCTCCACACAACAAACTGCTAAGTACTGAAAACACATGTTTACGCTAAAGCGTGTAGACTCTGCTGCTAGCCAACATAAAAATAAAATAAAATAAGATGGCTGCCCTGCAAAAGGTTTGTATCAAATGATGTCATAATTACTTCCTACCAAGCTTCTCATCGCGCATGGCTGGGATGATTCCCTTACGGAATGCTACATCCAGCAACTCACGACTATTCTTAATACTAGGATACTCATGAATTGCCCACTTGAGGTAAACCAAGAATTCATTCCAATCTACCTGACCATCAGCGTCCATGTCAATTGCCTGCATGGCCCTCCTGGTGTCGGAGCATCTATAGCAGGCAAAGTATGGAGCCATGAAGCCATTGTAGAAGGAATCATACTCCAGCATGCCGTCGTTCTGCGCTTCTTCCCGGATGTCCCACTCATGCCAGGTAGCTTTGATCTCTTCAATGAGGTTGTTGGCGTGTGGCGTGTTGATTTCCATCTTTTCGATGGCATCTCTCATGGCCTCTGTGAGAGCACCGCCTGCTCGGTCGAAGAGTAGAGCCAGTCCAACCAAGCTCATATACTCTTCCTTTCTGTCAAGTCAAAAACAAACAATGAGGAGTAAGCCAGGGCATAGACTAAGTCTAATCTGCTACTACTGGTGTATTTTTCTTGGCCTTCGCGCTCAGTATTGCTGCAGACAGGCACATAATACTCAAGAGTATAATGAATGAACATTTACCTGTTGTTTCGAAGATCTGTCAGCATGACTTGCTTCATTTTGCGAGCACGCACAAGTGTGAACTGAGGGTCGTCACCATAGAGATCTACCAATCTGGTGCGGATCATCTCTTCGGAAGCCAGGGTTGTGATACGTACAGGTGCCTCCTCGCCGAAGAACTCGGCCAGATCAAACTCTTCCGGATTCATGTCGAACACGAAGTCCAGAGCTCTTCCACCGTAGATTGGCTGCTTGATGTGTGGGTCCTGCCCAGTGGTGATTCTTGTCACGTTGATGGCGGCCTGTCTCAGGTAGTTACAGTTGAACTTGTCCAGCACCTTCTTGTTGCCCAGTCGGATGAGGTTCATCAGGGTGACACAGGATGCCGCGTTGCCCATGGAGGAGCCTTCGATGCAGACACTTGCCCAGATTCCGTTTGCACCACTCATCAACACCTTAAGTGAGTAATACAGATACATGACTGGTAACCACTCTTGTAAATACATGTAGTTGTTTGCACTGCGTGAACAGCTGGTACATTTGAGTTCACAAGATGTAACATTTAACTTACCTGAAGTGCCGTGGCATCACAGTAGCCATATTTCTCGTGGACATGAACCAGAAGGTTTCCCTTCCAGTCGTTGGCATCCATCACCTTGCGGATGTACTTGGCAAAGGTACCGCATTCCTCCGGAACGGACTTGCCCCTTGGCTCTTCAAACATCAGACCAAAAGGACGGATGTTAAGTGGAAGCTTGGCCAGAAAATCCACGGTTTGGAAGACTCTCTCTGAATGGGTGGGCATGGTATCCGGCAGGTCTCGGAAGCTGACGAACACCTTTGCCTCTGGGTGGAGACGGTCGTGACACCAGGTGATCCACTTCAGAAGTAAGGCACACATATCATCCATGGTGAACTTTGTGAAATCGTAAGCGATATCACTCAAATCCAGCTCAAAGATGATATTGTACAGGCCGACTTTCTCCATCTTACGAAGCCCGACCGGGACACGCTTGGAATCGGGGACTTTGTTTTTCGTACCTTTATTAAAAGAGAACAAAAGCATTTTTTTGTAATACCATTGGGAATAATTCACCGGTAAAGAAACCGAAATCTTAAAATAGTCTAGCAGTGAATAGTTTAAGCGAGTGACAGAAGACGATGAGGGCATGTTTTGCTGAATAAATGAAAATAATCTGTGATTGGCGAGATCAGGTAATAGGAACTGGATACTCTACCCAGGTTCCACAAAAAAACAAATGTTGGCAGGCCCAGCAAACCACGAAACACCACATCCGTAAAGTATACGGTAAACGGTAAACATCATCGGCAAAAGGTGTATGTAATTTCTAATTAACTATTATTCTGACGTTCAGCCTTCCACTTCTCGTTTAAAAACTAATCAAAGACATTAATAGATGGTTAATGAGCAAATAGTTGGTGCTTGCTTTCTGCTTAGCAAAAATTTGCAGGATACCACTCACAGATTGTATTTGAGAAATGACATTTTGACTGGTGACCACATTCTGGTAAGCATTTGTTGCGCTTTGCTACTGTTTGTACTTAAACTTCTCATTGAAATTGGGCCCAGTTTAGCAGGGATTCTTGCTTGTGCGCGTGCGTACTCCACGTTACCAGGCATTATTCGCTTACACAGCTAGCGCAGAAAATCGGGGTTGCCTTGTAAGCCAAGAATGGTGTACGCACGTGCAAAGTTCGTCGGTAAGCAGAGCCATGAATTCAGGCTAGACCAGTCTGATAATTGGGCTTTGCGTGGTGTTCATGCCCAAGCCAAACCAGTATCAGTTCTGATAAATCTTTCCATTCGGTGTATTCAGAGTCCAGAATAGTGCAGTTGACTACGTTGACTCCTTGCTTATTTTGACTAAGGCAGTCGAAAAAGCCCGATATGACCGTTAATAAAAGTAATACACACACAAACAAAATGAATAAATACAAAGCACTAACAAAACAAATATCGGTTTCAAATGGTTTCATTGCAGCGTGACTACCACGGCATGTGGTCAATTTAAGTTAGAACGCGCGATTGATGAGTAAGAATGACCTTATCTAGCTTCATCGACCTTATAGCAAACAAGCATTTATCCTATCACTGTGTAAATAACCAACACAAATCCCAAAAATTGTAATCCCCCCCCCAAAAAAAAAGTGGGGGAGGAAAGACAGGAAAGACAGAGCGTCCACCTTTGTGTATCAGCCTATTTGAACACCACTTATTCAAGCTCTTAAAGTCAATGAGGCAAAGCTCGAGGTTAATATTGTATTGAAATTTGTGAATTCTAAATTGTAAACCAAAAGGGTCTGTATGCATGCGTGAATGCAATGAGCATAATTCATGGGAACTGTTCACGGCTGATCGGTCCGCGGTCTGGATCGGTATGCAAGTAGTTCACCTTTTCACTAATCCATCTATTTCCACTTGACAGCTTCTGGTATAAATTTACTGGTTTGTCTGTATAGCGTTCCTCCAAGACAAAATCAAAACGTCAGGCCAATAACCCTGTTTCTTCTTCATTATACAATAGGTTGGTTTGCAGTTTGCAACCGGTAATTCTCTGTTCACGATTACAAACTCACCAATCTCTCTCCTTGTTCTGAAAAGAACCTGTGTGTAATAATAACCCCAAACAATAACAGTAACCTCTACTTCCCGGTAGGTGAACATACACAATACTTCTACGTGATCAATGCGATCGATGGATCACAAGGATTGCAGGATAAAGGACTCTTCCAGATTGGAGGGGTGGATGTTTTTCACAAAAAAATAGTTTTCTTTAAATACATTTTTGCCCCATGTCCAGACTTGTTTCCTCTTTTTTTTTCTTCGTTTTTGATTAATTTTTTTTTTTTCAGGAAGGTTGATTTATATCAATAAAGATGAAAAACCTTGTGTTTGTGAGAATGTTTTTACGTGGTTTGTTGCGATCTATTTCGCGCGCTTAATATTTACCCCTCTGACATCACTTACTGGAGCCCCATATTATAAATGTGGTATCATCTTTAAGCTCAAGACTTCGGCTTCCTTTTGGAAAACATCTTCTGAGTGGCGTACCCCCCAACCCTTTTAGTATTTTCTTAAACACAAATGTCAAAAGTTGATTTACGTTTTGAATTGCTCGGATTAAATTACAAGTTAACAATGTGTAAGGGTGCACGGCCATTCCAAAATTGACTGCAAACTGTTCCTATATTGTTTGCTAGAGGGCTTTTTTAAGTGGCTAAGGGCTACTAGCCTACTTCTCAAACATAATACTTGCTTGACCCAATCACAGGTGACAATAAATTCGTCGGGCGACATGGGCTTTTAAACGCAAACCTTGAGCGCAATATTCGACTCCCATGATTGCCAGCGTGTTTGACCATGGAGGTAATTCTACCTCCATGGTTTGACATTGGCGTAAGGGGTCAAAAGACAAACGAGCCCGGAAACCAACCACATGCACAATGCTCTGTAGTGACATTTACTAAGATGAAATGGGCCCACACTAATGACGACTCGGCAAATACGATTTCAACTGGGTTGAACATAATGAAGCTATACACAGACCTACCTTCAGTGATCTCGGAGAAGGCAAAAAGGCCATCGCGATCCTCTCCTCTATCACACAGCTGCTTGATGAACAAATCATCCACTCGGGTCATGTGAGAGAAGGAGGCGACGATGGTGTTCTTGTAGCCAAGTTTTTTCACCTCATTGTAGATCTTCCATTTGTTCTCGATGGTGTGGCCGCGGAGCTGCCCGACGGTGCTCTCCCTGATGGAGTTATCGAGGACGAAGATGTCCAGGTCCTTTAGGACGTCGTATTTCTTCGTCTCTTTGGCAATCTCGTCTTTGAAACTGGAGACAAGCCCGTCGAAGCTTGCGGCAGGAGCGGGACCTGTCCGTGCTCTCTTGTTTTGACTAGCCATTCTTCAAGTTAAAAAAACAGATGACTGGAGGGAGAGACCGTGCGGCAACGTAAACCACCTGCAGTAGACCTACCAAACGAGAAGTGGAGTGACTGTAAACGCACCTGTACGGTACAAAGCTCGGAGCTGTACAAAGTAGGCGTTGTTAAACCTCAACACTGATCCAGTGTTTATTATCACTACTCAAGGTCGATGCATGTGCCCTGCACAGCGGGCATCATACCATGGTCATACAATGGAGCTTGATGAATTCCTACACACCGTGCTGGATTTAGGAGCCTTAGCGCACCCACACTGAACAATATACATGTCCTGATTACATAATAAAATAAAATAGTGCATAACGCAACAAACTAAAGGGTCACCTAACAAAAATATACCACTATCGTTCTTTCTAAGGGCATCTTCCCTTAAATACAAAGGACAGAGAGTGCTTAAAGTCACTCCACTTCCTCGATAGGTAGGCCTACCGTAGCCTGAACATCTGACGTCACACTTCAAGGCGCGCGACTAACGCCAGATACCTGCCTTACTGGATGTTGCCAGATGTACCTTTGACATGCACATTAATTTCACACGAAATATTCGCAGTCACTTCACACGTACATGTATGTACACATAATTACAGTAAATAAAACAGCAGTACATGATGTACACAACATTGTGCACACGCTGCATGCAGACGATCGAAAGTGCAAGCTGACAAGTTACATCACCTCAGACCAATCATAACACAGACATTAAAGCTTACGTCACAGCACGTTTACCCAATGAAATCATTGTATCCAATGAAATCATTGGGCATGTAAGGCCGGTCTTTATCCTTGCAGATATAGACGACCAGTCTGGGCTACTGCAGTTGCTTTTTGTTATCCAGGCCAGTCATCCGTTTCATGTTTTTTATATGAGAATTCCGTTAAGGACTTCCTTCAGCATTGCCAACCGACCAGTATTCATTACACATTGACTTTGATACAAGGTCAAAATAACATTCCACGATATCTTTAAAAGTATAAAGAGCAATAATGTGTATTCGATGTGTTGAAGAATTTGCAAGGGCCGAACTTCCAAAGAGTGTTCAAGACTTCATTCCAATTTAAATTCAGACCAAACCAACAGTTGATCCAAAGCGAGCAAATCTACCATAGTTTTGCAGAAAGAAAAGAGAGAGAGAGAAAAAAAAGCTAACAAATTAACACTTCTTTTACCCTTGTTTTTTAAACATTACAACTCAATTCACTGGACCCAATTTCATGGCCACTGCTGCTCATCACGGATTTCTGCGCTTTTCGCAGGGCGCCGTAAGCACATAATTCCGCAATAAGCACAACCATGAAAATGGAACCGGTCGATTTCATGAATAAGGAATATGATCTGAAAAGTACTGAGGGCAATGGTCCAGTATAGACCCTCAACGTTCAAGGTTCATTTATGCACATGACGTCAGAGGCTAGAGGTCAGAGAAAGTTGCTCATTTGCCCATCCTGTGCGCTGCGCGTATGCATAGACGTGCGGTTTCATTGTTTCCAACGTCGTTTTAACTCTAAAATGGCGTCGTGATGACATCAATGCATCACTAGCCTTCCTTTAGTCAAGGCGCACCGCGGCACCCCAGCCCAAATATCACTCACGAAAAAAGACTAGCGCGAGCGGTGAAGCCGCGAAGCGCCTTTACGAACTCGTTCAGCTAATCAATTATTCATGATCATGAACTATTTATATATGCAATTTCTTGTACCCAATCACCGGCAACTAGATGTTGGACTC
>CM021531.1:1249519-1267508 GCA_010994315.2 Pisaster ochraceus
TGTAACCGCGCTGTCACACAATGGGTTCGAATCCCTATGGGTAAGAAATAACTATAAATAGTAAACTTGCGGCTACAAACATGTGTAAAATCTCTTTTGGGAGGAGTGTTGACTCTGAAAAGACATCACATCGGCTCTTGTCAGAGCCAACACTTATCCCAAAAGGGATTTTACACATGGCTGTACCCGCAAGTTGACTAGTTATAGTTACTTCTTATTTTCCACACCATTAGGGTAAATTACTTACTTAAGTCTTTTAATTATTTTGTATCATAATTTTATATTTCTATGGAATACCCGGGTCTAAAAATAAATAAATAAACAAATAAAGAAATAAAGAAATTATCTACAAAATTCCCCTTATAAAATATTGGATGTTTAAACTGGTGCGTGACCTTTATTCGATGGGTCAGCACCATTTTCAAAATGGCAAAAATGCTTCTTGTCAGGCAGTGTCACGTGGTTTTTACGCCCTCTAGTTTTATAAGTCTATGGTTGTCATAAACTAAAAGCCTACATGTTCAAAGGTCATGAGGTTATGAAGCGATAAAGGACAACATACCCAGTGTTCACGTGAAAAGCGTTGGTCGTACCCGTGTGTTCAAAATCGTGAATTATTGCCGCCAACAGTGCTGCAATGATCTCAATATCAGTCAACCAGTGCTGTTATAAACAGAAAGAAATGTCACCGAAATATACAAAGTTGTCAAGATTGGAAACAAACAAATCACCTTTTAGCTCAAACCGAACTTAAACTTGCTCGGTTTAGAGAGAAGTGCCAAAATTAATTGTGCAGATCATGTTTCGTGCAATGCTGTCTAAATTTAATATTTCTCTCTGTGTTGAATGTATAGTTTGTGAATCGAAGGTAAAGTTGTCATCCAAATATCAATCTTTCTTTCCCCGGCGTTAAAAAGCCACGTCGCAGAATGGCATCTCGTTTCAAAACGCAACACATAAGAATCAAAACCCAACAAAATGTTGCGTACAGACACCTTTAAATCTGGCATGAAACAAGTATGCGTGTTAACAGAGGCAGGTAACCTGTGCGTGGATGCCATACTGCCAATGGGTACCTCGCCAAACTCAATTAGTCACAAGAGATATCGATTGTCAGATACTAGATAGTAATGTCATTCGTCTACGTGGAAGCTTCTGTTTTATTTTTCTTTCAGCCGAATGCTACAGTCAGTGTAGATCCTTTATGGACTTGAACGATTCCAGGAGCCCTTTTTTTGTCACAAATACCGTGCGGAAATTGTTACAGATAAATTCATTTGCTATATTCAACTCACCAACTGTGTATAAAATGGCCGACAATTTTTTTTTAAGAAGGTCACTTCTAACGCTTTATTAAGCTGAGAATGAAAATCAGAACACTTTTGTTTTCCAAAAGACTTTCAGGGTTTTGTGACTCACAAAAAACCTCACCTAGGTGTAAAAAAAGAAGTATAGTTTATGACAATAATTGTTATATTATTGAATAGTAAAAATTATGCCCGATGTACCTTATCTTGATTCAAAGAGAGTAAGCAGCTATTCCAACAACGTCATTCAAACAATCCACCAGCCGTGAATATTATGAGATATTTCAATGAAGTTTAACAAGTAGCACATTATAGTGGTATTCCTGGAAATATGATATTTTTTGTGCTCACCATTAACCCCATCTTGACCAGCATGTGGTGAAGAGTTTGTGTGACGTCAGCAGCATGCAACAGGTTGTGGTATGGGTTGCCGTGCTTACTGTAACCATTCTCCATGGCCTCAAGAAAACTGTTGAGGTTCTGAACAGGAATCTAGAGACAACAAAGAAAGAGAAATATCTTCTTGAGCAAACTAGAATAAGTATTCATACTTGCTGTCTAATATCCGGACGCGAAAGTTCAACCGCGTAACCTTACACGAGTGCAGGGAAACCTAATTCAAAAAAGGGCGGGTTCTGACTGCATAATGCAGTGAAGGTCTGATTGTTTGGAGGAAAAATAGAATGTCAAGAGGCGTTTCTGAACAAGGTCAATGATTGAGTCTCCAGTGGCGGCGTAAATGGCATGTTGTCTTTTAATTTTTATCGATCGCACTGCGTTTCCAACAACGACGGCAAGATCCACAGCGAAGCTATAGTGTTTCCCTTTCACATAATAATGAAAAATGGGGTTAATGATCGGACACCTTTATCTCTGCGTTAGAATGCAGACTTTATAGCGAGCCATTAACATTGTCAACGACTGACTATTTAACAAACCAATCATACTTACTTTCAGGAATATCTGAAAATGTGTTTGTTTATATAGGCTACTGCTTTGTCAACATTTGCTTTATTTTTAAGTTCCCGTTACAAACATGCTTGTGTGAAATGTCTTTGCAACGTTTAAACCCAAACAACCTTTCCCAAATATTGAAACCGATGTCTAATTTAACCACTATCATAATTGTTCTTCTTACTATTTCAAATTCATACTTGAGAAACGCCAGAAAGAAAAACACGAACAGTGTGCATCTACGGTGCCCACCAACTCATCACAATTGCCTTCTGGTTGCTGATTACACAAACGTGTTTTATAGTCTGTTCAATATATTTGCTTGTTTTATGTATTGTTTGCTTGCCGTTTTCTTGCCTGATTGTTGGCTTCTCCCCCACCGCGAGAAGACGACAGTGTAGTACCCTGAAGTACCCGCGTCACCAGGGATTTAATTACGCCGTAACGGTCACGACGTCCTCGTGCTTTGGAGCGTCAGATCCGAACATAGTCTGGTTCTCTCATTGATTGAACGTGGCCGTGCATAAATCACGGGTGTTTGTGCGTCCTCTCTGTGATCCTCTACGTGCATGGGATGCGAGGGCACATCGTCTCGATTACATAGCAACCTTCAACGGTGTCTCCCTTTAAAGTGGATCGGCAGCTTCTCTTACACCCACCATTATTTCAAGGTGAACAACATTTCAACGCTCCGAATTGTTCTGCTGAAATGTACACGACAACCACATTCAGAATGTCCGTATGTTCTTTTCACATTTAATTGATGGATTTAATTTTGCTTTAACTTTGCTTAGCATTGTAAAAAGTGCTTTTAAGATGACGGTACTAGCCGAAATAGCACGAGACTTTCATTGCTGCAACTAGTATCACTTCCTTTGAACCATACCTTAATGGATTTGCAGTGACTTTTTGTTGGTTATCGGGGAAAAGAAGTCTCTATTAAGTTGAGAGTGGCACCAGTTGTCATCCTGAAATATTTCAGACTAGAAAGCTATATTTCCTTTTTTTTTCTTACGAAAGCAAACTTAATTTTCGACCCTTTTGGCAAGCGAAAACACTAGAAATGAAATTCCCTTTGAGTACATCATCGTACACTGAAGCTACAATGAAACAATTTGGTGCGTGGTTTATTCGTTTCAACGAACTTGTTTCATCTTAAATTTTCACTCCACATTGAAGACCCACTCCACGTCTATCCGCTCAATATTTTAGAGATCAGCGCAAACGGGCAATATCATGCTGTTAGTTAGACGAAAACATCTTACCAGCGTCATGGATAACTACAAATTACGAAAACAAAAAAATGGCTAAATAGTTTCTCCCCAATCTTTCATCTCGGTAGGCCCCAGTTCGAATCCTGGGCCGAAGCTTTGGGTGTGGGTTGTGCTTTCAGTCCAAACACGATTGCGTGGGTCCTTTCCTCATGGTTTCCTCAAACAACTAAAACAATATTTTGTCATCATCTTCTCTACACGTGTATCTTCACAGACCTATGGGTTACATTGCTAATCACTTTCGCGGGTCCTTTGATTTCAACACCAAAAATATGTAATAATAATGAATTTTTTCGACATCTTTGTGAATAAATTGCTGAATAGGAATAACAGTAGGCCTATAGTATGGCGCACAACGAACGAGCATTTGTTAAATGAAACATGTTTGTTAATGATCATCAAAACGGTATAATTCCCACAATAAACATTGCATCTAAGAAATATTCTGAAACAACGCTCTGCCTTGTTTGTAATTAGCGTTAAACGGGCCTCTGTCTAGTTTCTGAAATTACCCTTCCAAATTGTCTTGTGATTTTTTTTCTGTTTTCTGATTTTTCTTTAATTGGTAAGGCCTCTAATTTAAATAACATAAATTATGTTTTCATTTACTTTTTTCGGTCACCGTTGTGGTGACCATTGTACAGTTGTGTTGAATTGAATTGGATTTTACTGTAGGCAACTATGTCATTGAAATGTGTGTAATACGTGCTTTTAATACGTGGTCATTGACATCTACGAATCGTGCATACTGTATTAAAGTAGAGCGCATACAGCTTCAACTCGCTCAAATAGAGCACACTTCATTTTAGAGTTCATCTTCCAGGCTACATTGCGAGCGGATATTAAAAACTTTTTTTCAGATATCACGTTTCGATGAGCTTTAATGAAGCTAGCAGATCTTCTTTTTTCGTTTTTTATTTGAGTGCAGATTTTAACACATACTGTATGGGATAATAATTCACCATTTCAATGATTTTTTTTAATACTTTCTTTGGTAGAGTTTGCACCCAATCTCTCTTGACGTCTGTAATCTGCTATTTGTCAATCATAACATTTTTTTAGTTTGTTTTATTTTTTATGTGTATTTGTTTTGGGGGTGAGGTTATGGTCGACGTTATATGCAGCTACAAAATTGCTTACTTTATAGACGAATAAAATATTATCATGACTGTCAGTATTTCTTCAATAATTTATTGACAAGACAGTGTGTACGAGGCAGGAGTAGGATATTCCGAGAAACAGGCACAGGATCTCATTAAATATTTCCCCAAGACATGCATGGGTAATCAGTATAGTGTGCACTCATTAGGCCGATTGGACACCATCGTCAGCGGGCAGCACCCGATTAAGCCACGGGGACAGACCTACATCTCCTCGGTGCAAAATGATGATGAATACTACCCCCCCCCCCCCGTTGCCCAGAGGGAGATGACGATGCCTATATTTAACTTGTGATTATTTTCTGCACCGAGGGTAGCTGCCCTTCCTTAAGACGTCCCTCAAGACTTGCTCCGAGGATTGCGGTACTTGACATGTGCTAAGGAGCTTATCAGCAAATTCTAATTTGGAAAATTGAAAGAGTGATGGAGTTGACCGGCGACTACACTTAAAAATCGTGGGTTCCGCTCTAAACGTCAAGACCACTCGTGTTTACGGGGCAATCAAAATGTAGTGTTAGGGGAGAGGGTGCTAGGCGGATGCTAGACATGCACGACACTTGAATTACATCACGATACTGTTTTAGGGTATCACTAAGTTTAATTGAAAACGTACATAACACATTAGCTGTTTTGAAATAAGTAGTTAAACATACAACTTAACACGATCGAGATACTCACTTTAAACTTTGCAATGAGGTCATATCTCGTGAATAATTCATAAGCTGTACATTTCAGCGCATGCCCATCACTCTCTTCGTTCAGGGTGAAGATGTCAAATGACCACTCGTCCAGATTCTGTGAAGAGGAAGAAAAGACATTTTTACATCAGCGTCGAAAACAAACTAAAAGTAACCTGTGTAACTCGAATGTTCTATCCTATTATGTATGCGTCTTTGCATGTAGAAACAGCAGTGAATGCGAGGTTTCGATCGAGTCTTTAGGGAGAAGGCTTTACAAGTCCCGCGCGTTTTTGAACACGGGCCCCGTTTAAAAAGTGTGCAATTTTGTTTTCTTCAAAACGTAAAAGCAATTTATGTGGGAACGAAGCTTAAAAAATGTCCGAAGAAGCGCAAAACGCACACGGTCTGCTAACGTCATTGGAGTCAGGCTGAGACCAAATCATGACTTCGTCCACTTAATCAGCCCATTTTTACGAGCAATTTGTGCTACTTACAATGGTGACCATTTGTTCTCAATAAATCTCGAGGTCACTAAAAGGTTGATAAAATCAAAGTTCAAGGTTTTCTTGGATGGTACCGATACGATGAAAAGACAAAAACAGAAGCATTATAGATTGAGAGCCAATTAAGCAACCATTATTATTTATCTATTAATATATGGAAATGTCAAAAACAAAACTGAAAAGACTCGAGTAACCTTCATGGAACGATTTGGACTAGTCAATGTAATTAGCTGCCATTGAACGTACAGAAAGCTGGCATGGATTTACGGCACGAAGCGGCGGATCTTCCCGAATCTGATCATTATAAACACGGATGGCACTTCCCCTAACGTACTGTTACACTTGGTTAATTACAAACATTTTTTTTATGGACGGTACAATCCTGTTCTGAATCAATACATCTACAGATTGTATGGGGTACAAATGAGCACCGCCGCTGGCAAATCACTCATAATGGCCCTCTTAAGAATAGGTACATGGAAACTGACGTCAATGGAGGGGTTATGGTTACCGTGGCAACCAACCAGGGGTGAATGATGGTGAATTGTTCCCGCGTAAATCGGTCTAATTTGGACGGGATAACCCAGTAATGACATTCGGCTACTGGCTGCTTGGGAGTCGTGACGCAGTCCTCGGAGTGTGCATGCCAAAACATCTGTTCTGTTTGTCATATCATTTAGTATTTGTCGGGCGGCTATTTTTACATTTTTGTTCCACCACGCAGGAGTTTTTTCAGTTGTAAAAAAAAAATGTACAATACGTATTTATAGTCACAGAACTTAACGGACGCATTGCAATACAGCAGACACAGTATTGCCATAAAATGTGAAAATATTGGCAAGACATAGCCATAATTTTTTTTAAATCTTACTACAAAATCGTAAATTCCGACGGAAGTGCCTCAAACGCCTTTGGATTTATTGAAGTCATGCCATCGTCAAATAGTCAAAATACGCTCGTAACTATTTGCGTTGAAATAAATATCTTACTAATTTATATAACGGTAAATCTCGAAAGGGTAGTGTAATTCTAGTTTTGTCTCGTTCTCTCCAGATTATTAAAACCCTTTTACAAGTAACATGCGTATTAAGTTCATATGTATGCATATTATGCCACTTGTCTGCCTTAACCCAAGCAGCTGCCTCAAGCTTAAACATTTATCATCGCTGGAGTAAAAAATTCTCTAGACGAGATCGGCTGACGGAACATATAAACCACTACACTCAATATCACGGTAAAGACTGATAGACTCCGTCTAGCCACATCGAGGGACGCCTGAAAAGGGTGTCCAGAAACAACATGCGGCAAGACGCCGCCCATCGGACAGTGTCTTCGCTTCGCGCTCAATGGACCAAATTTTGCCAGTTACATTTGGAAGCGATTCCAAGATCTGTGTACACATTTTTAGCTGGATTCCTCGCCGCTTGGCGCCCACTTAGCTTTGTTTAATGAGGACTGAGGTTTGTGTAGTTAATTCAACTCTGATTCACGTTGGAGGTAATGAGCCGCGAAGGCTAGTGCACGATCTTCAAATATATCTAAAGACTTATCCACTGACGATTGTCACAACACTTTGTGTCCATTGACAAGGCTATCATTGGAGGTTTTTGGTTTTGTCTTTACTTGAAAGAGTTCATATAACGACAACACCCACCTGTGACAATCTCATCGAATTAGGTAGTCACGTTCAAGCCCCAAAACGAGTTAACACCAAATGATTATTAGCTTTTGTTGTCAACGGATTTTGTGCACTTTTACAATGCGTGTTAATTTCGATTGGGAAAATCGAAGTAAGCTTAGATCTTGTCATATGACGTCATTTGTGTAGGACGCCCTTGGGGTAGAGGTCAAAAACCAAAGGTTGCTCATTGGCTGATCCTCTACACCGCACGTACATAGAAGTGCTTTTTCCATCGCTTCGTTATATTTTAAGCTCCAAGATGGCAGCGCAATGACTTCAATTCACAAGTTCCATTGACAATTTAATTTAGGAACATTTTTGTCCAGTTACATTTGGAAGTGTTCAAATTCTTTCTGAGTTGAATATGTACAGGCATCGAGCTGGTAATACGGGATGTTCTATAGATGGATGCATGACTTAATTCACGTCATAATGTTAGACTTGTCTGTACTACAAAAATTGACTGTAAGTCAAATTGAGTCTGATTACATTTTAAAGAGCAACGCTATATTTAGACTTATGTTGCGTTATTGACTGGGTTACATTGATCATAGTGACATAGCATTCAGAATAGCACTTCGTGACTTGGCTTACATAGACCCAACGTGCATTGAGTCACGGGTTACATTTAGAACCAGATACCATTAAACCAAGACTAACATTTAGAACCCTGGTGAACGACCCGGGTTGTGGTAATTGCAAAACGTTGAATGCCCGGGTTACTCATGTCACATTAACATGCAGAATAGGCCTACATTTAGAACCAGACGGTAAAATCGAGACATTAGTACCGATACCAAGACTACGATTATAGCCAGGTGACAGTACGAGCTAAGATACCATAATAAGCTGCCACGCGTTATCTTCAGAGTTCGGCCTTGCATTACAGACAGATTAACAAAACTGGGCTTCGAGATACGAGTGGTATTATATTTTTGCCAATGTAGATTTAAATTTGTGTATATATCTTGTACTCTTTCATGCTGTATAATAAAAAGCTAACTATAATTTGTTTGCCAACTGAATTCCGTTTTAGTAAAAACAAATGTCTCACATCAATCGTGAAAATTGATGGAAAAGAACTGTTTTTTGTCCACACAAATTTGTTTCTAAATTATATAATTATGTTCTTGATATACGAAACAACCTCCTATAATTACTAACAGCTCAAAGCACGACGATGTTAATGCACACAAATTTCATAAATAGCTTCTTGTCCATATCACTTAGAAACTATCCGTCCATGTTCAATTAACGTATGCCTCTCATTATCCGTGCTAATATCGAATGCATTTGTACTGCGATAGTATGAGTTCGCTTAAAACGACATCCAATTAATATAATGGCTTCCCCACGCTACGTACGTCAATTTGCCGTGCAGGGAAAAAAAATATGAAGAAGCGGAGACTGAGTGACAAGACAAATCCTTGGGTTGGCCCATGAGTTCAAACTCACGGTGTGCCGAAAGGCTACAGAAAGCTCACCCGCAAATACTGCTACATTTCTAATGTCATTAAAGGGTGGTTTACGTAAATAATTACAGGTAGTGTAATGTGCGAAAAACAGCAACTGTATTATTTCACTTGTTCGGATAAAGATGCCAATAAAGCGGTCTAACTACACCAAAAAAACATGAGCGTATGCGGTACATTTTTTATACGCGTATGTAGTTGTTTCTTCCGTCTTTGTTTTATGTTTTCTGTCTTTCCCAAGCTTGCGTCTGATAATATTGTTTACTTGCTTTCCGCGTCTGTTTCGCAAAGCGTAACGATAAGTCAACGTTGTGTTGTTAAATGGAAAATGGCCACCAGAGACTTAGGGAACGTGTTTAGAGCCACAACTGCCATGCGATGAGTCGAACTTTGCCTGTGTCTGCAACTTATTTCCCGTCGCATACCGCACATAACGCGTCATAACCTCCATCCCATCGGAATGCAACACTCGTCACAATTATTTATACAGCACTCTTGGAAAAGTTGTATTCATTGGGGACGGTTTGTTTCATTTTGTAAGGTATCTGGAAATATCAAATTCTTTGCGTACAGGCTGACAAGCCGAGCGAGAGGCATGCAGTATGTCAGTCTACGCACACGATCACTGAGTTATGGTGTCCTTTGGGATGCCTAAAAAATGTCCAGTCAACTCCCAAATGGCCGTCAATTCAAATTTATTAGAACTCCTAGTATTCCGACAATGATGTATTCTTTTATTAGGAGAAAATGTACTGTACGTGGTAACGACAGGGCAACTTTTCATGATTAACCCGACTAGTGTGTTTGAAAGCAATAAACCTTCAGCTATATCTCTGGACTGGATATATTGCAATCTATTTTGTGGAATTGATTTGGGTCAGCTTACGTTCATACAAAATGCCGGTTATTAAAAACCGTTGAGCTCCTCTTTTGAACAGAGCGACATCGCACGTGGCTACAACGGAAAGACGGGTCCGGCTGTTTATCAATTAACCAACACTACCCTTCCATGATCGATAACTAATAAAAGTTGGGAATGCAGCAGACCACTGCGATCTTACCATACCGTCGTGTCATAATGTTGTTGTGTTTTCTTTTACCTTGAATATCTCCATGACTTTTGCAGGGAAAGTTGTTGCTAATAATCCAGACGTCCTTCTGAACATTCTGTATATCGGAAAGGACAAAATGTTGATAGCCGCAAGGCGTTTATAAGTGGTTGATAGTTTGCCAATTTAAAATGTTGGATTGAGTGCCGGAGAGGTAATGCTACTCTACGAGGAAGGGTTTAACTGTCGCAACGGGGAACAATCATTGAACCACATACATTTAATTAAACAGAGGAACAAAACTCTACATCTAATTCAAAACATATTGCATACACAATTGCTGAACATAACTGTTAAATTCTACGTCGACGGTACAATATTTACTTTTAATCAGTAGAGTTTACAATTGCAATCCTCTAACTTTCAATGGGCATATTAAAATAACCTGCGATAAGTCATTATTCACTGAGTGTGTGTATCTGAACGCCCACCAGTAACATGTTCAGTTTTATAAACGCTTAGAAAGGTCACTGTGCAACGTGAGTTTTAATAATTATTGGAAACATAATTCTTGACTCTAATACTCAAACATAAATATTTTTCAGGGTACATCTACAAATTTTGAAGTAAATATTGTGTTCAGCTTTTTAAGATAATCATCTCATAGCACCAGTATTAACCATCTAACACCTTTTACGTCATACTTTTTGTTTTTAGCATTTAATTTTGAATGATTTAATTTGACGATGATGTTTGTATATTTTGGTTGTACCTGTCAATGAATAAACCTGTCCGCAACGCCTGCACGATGCTCCTGAACTTTGGTTTCTCATCTCCTAGACGAGATCTCGTAGACTGTCTGCTGAAAGTAGACGTCAGCCAATGCCGTACCTGCTCTGGAACGTCCTCGGTTGCCACCTCAGAAAGATCATCCTCTTCACCTTGGTAATTAAATCTGCCAAAATGGAAGGAAGTTATAGTCAAAACCATAATACAAGTACCACCCTGATTGAAAACTGCAGCACAAGTCTCCGACAATTTGCAATTTTGAGACACAAATATTCAGGGTGCGTCTAACAGTTTCTACTGGAAAGGAGAAATGATATTAATTTCAAGATGATGAATAATGCCATTAGCAAACCAAATACAATACAAACAAGTCAACAACTCTTTTCTCATCACGAAAAACAAATGTTTTAAGAAATGAAATCAACTTGCCATACTCCTAGTATTATTCATGACCATTATGGGATACCGCAGTGACCCGTTAAAGAATTGTACATAATTATTGCTAGCCACACATGAGTTAGTCACTTCACGAATTTCAGTTAAGAAAACAGAATCGTCAGTTAGTACTCTAGTGGAATGAAAGTCATCGAGGAAAGAACAAAACCCGATGTATATATTTTGGGTAAGTTTGATGACTTTGAATTAAAATGTCCAATTAAAAAAGGGGTCCATGGTAAAAACAGCGTTGGGTTACAGGAGCAAATGATTGGGTCAAGTCTATGAACACAGTATTATTAACGACACACGACGTAAGGGGCAGATTTGGACATAGGGTGGGGGAATGATGACGTATACGTAGCAATGTCTGGGAAAGGGAATTTGCATGAAGTCACTGAGGGGAACTGAGGCGCAGGCTTCCATGACAAAAAGGGGAAACTTCTTCACCAAACCACACATTCAAAACGTGACCAGTAAACGTTAACACGTGACGTCGAGTAATCCGCCATGTAACTGTTACATGAGTGATTGCATGCTTCACATGTTGCATCCATTCAAAAATGCTAATTTTCTTACGTTGCCTTGAGGGTATGAGTCAAACAGTGAGTGTCTAAAAATGCCCAAAATGTGACTCACGACAGTGTGAGCTACACGTAAATCAAAATGCACGAGAATCAACGTACACACAAATTGAACATGCTCCTCCATACGTTTTTCATAAGGGATGTACATGTATACCAGTGTGCTGTAATCATTAACATGGTGCTTCACCAGTGTAAGTTCAAAATGCAAAAAACCCACATCATTCATTTTGAGAAAACATATTAATAAAAAACCTTTTCGATCAAAAATGCTCCGCATGCACATCACCCTGTAAGAGATTCAGATAAGAATAGAAATAATGTGAGTGTTTGGTAAGGTTGGAGGGACAGTCACTTTAGAAAGCAAAGAGGCATTACACACTGTCAATAAAGGCTAGAGGCAAACTGAAGCAAACACGGGCACTAAACGGACAGGAGAAGCTGGCTTTAGGTTCACCAAAAAACATCAACTTACGAACAATGCAAGGTAACAAGGAAAGTAATTGTTAAGATGTTCTCCCTCTATTTACTGATCGTTGTCATGATATTGCGTTTTGTACAACTGGGTCGCGAAATGGACATACAAAGTAAAAACAAATGAAAAATAAAAAAATAAAAAGGGGGGAATTTGTTTGTTTGTTTGTTTGTTTGTTTGTTTGTTTGCTGGGTTTGTTGTTTGTTTGTTGGGGTGTTTGTTTGTTTGTCTGTTTGCTTTGTTTCTTTGTTGGGGTGGGTGTGTGTTTGTTTGTTTGTTGGGGTGTTGGGGTGTGTGTTTGTTTGGGGTGTTTATTTGTTTTTTTGTTTGTTTGTTTGCTTAATCCTTGTTTATTGATTCTGAATAAGTTTGAGTCACCGGGAATAGTTTTGTGACAAACTAGTTCATAAAACGTTTCCGAACCAAAGACTAGACTAATTGACGAGGATTATGAAGGAACTGAAGTTAAGTTCCAGATAGTCATAACTAATAAACAAAGTTTAGATGATGCTTCTTTGTGGTTCTTGATATATAATGAGAAATGAAATCATTTGGAAAAGAGGATTATGGTCCCAATTCATTATCTGGGATAATACGATCAGTGAACACTAATCCAAACACCTAAATGCAGCTAATGTTCTCAAATTGTATAAGTATTCAAAGTGTGGCCCCAGGTCTAACCAGAAAATTGAGTTTGAATACCACGGGAGAAGTTCCTTGTAGAGTAATGAAAGTAGAAACACACTCTTAGAGAAGAAGGTGGCATGATGCAATGTGTAGAAAGCTAAAGAGAAATCCCACTAAACATGGCTCACTCTAGGGGTTAGTAGTAAAGTAATATCGGTGGCCATATCAAAGAAAATGTGAGAATGAATTGGCAGGGGAAGAGGTGTTAAAAATGTGAGAGGGGGAAAATCCCGCTATCCACAATCATGGTGTTGAAAGCTTTACGGGTCCCCTGAGTGAGTTATCCCATAGGCGGTGGGTTTGCTTGTGCCTCGGATAACCAAGATCTTGCAATGTTGCCTCAGAAGGTTTCTTATTTAGCGGTTGCTTTTAAACTGTCTTAAACTAGTTCCATCGAGTTCGTCAGGGAGATGGATTGACTTTTACGATAACCTAATTCAACACAATGGTGGGTTTTTTTGTGGCCACTTTTTTCTACTTTTGTGTTAGAAACAAAATGTTTCAAGTATTGTGCAAAATGAATTGGTTATCCGCGGCCTAAAATGATACGATAAACTCATAAAAGCTGGGGGTCCTCAGGGGGCGTGGTTGTCATGTATAATGGGGTAGGGGGCTGTGGATCGACACACTCCGTGGGAAAGTTGAGGAGGATGGCCAATGATTGGCTGTTAAGAAAGTAAAAAATGAGGAAGAGTAAAGGAGGAGGTGATGAAGTATGCGATGATGGTTCTGAGCGACAATTACTCCACCTGAGCCACGACTACGGCGTTGTCGCCGTGATCGACCCCACGATGGGTTTACACTCTGCTCACCTATATACATACGCTGGGGACGTCTTCTTTGGCTGACATGGTTGATTAGCCTTATGGCTTGGCGTTCTTCATGAAATGGGGAGTGAGAAAAAGAGGCTGGTATTCAACCAACTGGATGTATCATAGACATTACTGTATCAACAAGCTTGACAATAAAGATGTCGTGTTACAAACATTGCTGACTGATGAACAAACCACCACAGATTAACTTACCATTTTTAAACCTTAGAGAGAGTCGGTTGTACTTCATAAAACAGTGCAAAATAGAAGGAAATGTGTTTATCAGGGAATTAATCACTTCGATCCTATCGATAAGATCATGGAACGGATAAATCTTAACTAGCCATCACTGCTTCACTTTGCATAACACTTACGCAATCATAACAACACTTATCATAACGAAACCGTCTTATATTAATTGTCTTCAACGCAACTGCGCAGGAAGCGAAATTAGTCTGCCCCGATCGTGCATAATAATTTGGTGTACAAAGGGAACCGCACAAAGCTGGCAACTGCGTGATATTAATCTACATATTTTTTGTTTGTTTCTTTTGCTGTAAGCCTTTAATGGCTATCATTTTTCAACAGTGGTGATAAGTGGACAGAGAGCAATGCAACGACCTAAGATTGCATCAAGTTATTGAAGAAGAAAAGTTTCTCTTTGCGAAGACGTTTAATGGAAGTAGTTTGCCTCCCGCAGTGTGAACAACCGACTTCTGAATGTTTTAAGCGTATATGAATCACATGCTGAAGACAGCTCGTCCCAAGATCACTGTCACATTAATCTATGTTATCATTGTGTGCACCGGCCATACACCTGTCATGTCTTTTATGGATGCCAGCACATGGTCTCACTAACACCACCACACCCACGGCATTCAGTGTAATTGAGTTAAACTTCAAGTTGAAGCATATGTTATTGAACGGATACAAATGGTAACACCATCAGCGTTCCTCTTCTATATGCCAATCTTCCGCGTGAACGTAAGAGGGCGTATGGAATTTGAGGGTTAACAATTTTAAAATACAACTTAATTTAAAACAGCTATTGAAAGAAAGAAAAAGGCAACATCACTATTACATTGTCAGAAACCAAACGATAGAATCCATGCGTGACTGCTTTCTTGAAATGTATGTATAAACTGCACAAGTTTCAACTCAAAATGGCTTCCATTCTTTTCAAGCACGAGGGTAAAGGGTTGCATTGATCCAAGTAAAATAGTTCTGAAGTAGGCTGAAGTTTCCTTTCTTTGAATGATTTACAAGACGAAATTTATCAACACATGTCGTGTCTAATCCCCAAGGATGCCAGACACCAATTTTTGAAACAGAATGTTTTAGTTCAAGGATGAGTAAATGTAATCAAACATCGCCGCTTACCTGTTCTGGTCATCTTTTAGGACTTCGAGCACACCAGCAGCGTACTGTAAATTACTCTTCAGATCCGTCTTAGAAATCTCCTCCTTCTCCAGTCTCAGTACGAGGCTGCGCAGGCGCAACATGGCCTCTGCCACAGCCTCAGCCGAGCCGATGGCCGGAAGTTCATCCATCTTCGACAGGTCGAGACTTGAGAGGGACTCTTCGTCTAGCTCCTTGGAATCCTGCCTCTTGAGTTTTCTCTTTCCCTCGGCACGCTTGTAGATTTTATAATCTTGCCCTGGTGGTCAAGAAAGGGTTTGGGTTAATCATGGTCTAGAATGGTACCTGGGTTGATTCTTAGTGAGCTGGATAATCAGGATGTGTTACTTTAAACTATTCATCTTCTTCCTACAAATCAGCGGGGAGTATTACAGTCTACGAAGTAAAGATGTCGTGGTAATTGGAGTGAAAAAAATGTATTGTTCCTCCTTCAGTTATAAATATTATAGGATAAGCACATTTGGGTGCCTATAGTTAAGATTACATGAAATATGAAATGCCATCAAACCAATCTGAGAAAGTCATCGACATTGTGTGGCTCTTCTTTATGAAGAGTGTTGAATTTATTACTGTTATTTTTGCAATTTTAGTTTTGACATGCTTTTTTTGTGTGTGTGTTTTGATTTTCAAAGACATGTGTTTGATCACTATGTTGATTCAAATGTGGTATTGGTGCCATACCACTATTATTAAGAGGCAATAAAATAATAAAATAGATGTTAACAACATAGAAGGAGCCCGAAGACTGTTTCAGTTCTACACGTCATGAAATGTTCGTCGGGACGAGGAGGATCTTCGCCCCTTTTGTTTCTTTTTCATTTTCACCATGCAATTTCACCATGTCATTCTGGCCTGAAGAGTCGTGAGTGTTTGTTTGTCGTTTACCACTATATACGGTTGAATACCGGGCCGAAGGAAATTTCCACCCAGCGACTTTCTTATTATAATATTTCATCTCGAGTTAAAGAGGCAGTGACAGACCCAGAGTCATGTTGTCTCTGTGTTTGTCGCATCATCAAAGTTGTTAACCATTTTCCAATTTGACCGGGGTACAGACTGGCGGACGAAACTTCAAGTTAAAGCCAGAGCTTATGAAGAGGGCTTATACAAAATAAAATAAAAGACGTGATACCCGGTAGTTGTTAGTAGACTTAACGCCAATCCTTTGGTCAACCTTTAATTTTTCATCAAAGATTATATTATGCCGTCAGCCGTTAGATATTCACGGGGCTAATCTTCTTAGCATGCTAAAGCGACTACGGAGAGTTTAATGAAACGATGTGTAACGAGCCCCAAACAGCACGGGTTACCCCTAGAGGGTATAGTACATTATTACTGCCAGTGTCCCAGCGCCTCCCACGGGTAGCCTGGCCGGCACATTTCCCTTCCACTACAACCGTGCATGTGAAATGAACAAACATTAAAGGGTGGCAACAGCTCAGTGGAGCGTAAAACGCACACCAAAAGAGGCAAACAAAATGAAATGAATAATTTGTGAGGTAGCATTAGTGAACAGTGTTAATTAAAGGGTGAGGTACTGTTGAACTTTAAAACCTGTAATGCACTTGTCTTTCACCCGCTCGTCTTTGTGCAGATATACAGCGGGCAACTTAAAAGATTTCGTTTTCAGTCAACTTGTGTGTTCAACAGCTGGAAAATGGCACCGTCGGTACGTGGCCATTCTTTAAGATACAAAGTGTGAAAACCCGTTTTAGAAAACGACATTTGAAATGTTCAGATGGGTTTGAACGCCACCATATTAAATGTTTATAGAGACAGGTCTGCCATAAAAATGAAGACAGACAAGCTAAAATGAATCCCGTCATGCTGATTAACAAGGTCGTTGGTGTCTAGAAAAACATTTGCAGGTAGCCTGCAAATTGTGTTTTGCTTGAACAACACCTCGAGGTATTATAGACATTACAATGATGAAGGTGATTTTAGGCAAAGGAGAAAGTTTACTCATAAATTGTTTGTACTTTAGACCGTAAATTAATACTAAATAAAACCAAGGGAAAACAAACAAAAACAATAACAAGCAAAACAACCTAAAAACCCAACATACAAACTAAAACACAAACAGTACTCGAATCTTGTCGATTGGATAATTCTAGGCATAATTGGGGCTTTTCCTCTATCCCCTCGAAACAAAACTCTTTCATAGAGACGCCTTGAAATAAATGTCACTGTTATTTCACTACTGTGGTATGTGGAAATTATAATGACATGTTTCGGCTTTTTAAACCATTTACGATCAATGGGTACTTTAATGTTGATATCGAAATTCGGTGCCGTCCATTGTTATGGTGTATAATACTGAACAAGGGAAAAAGAGAGATCCGTGGATACTGTTGCACGATATCTCCTCCCAATAGGGAAGTTGTCGTTCAATTTGTAAGACACTTGCTGAGTGCTGATGCCTCTTTTTACGAGCGTTTCGTATGATGAGAGTTTTAGACAAGAAGAGTAAAACAGTGTGTTGTGTACGAGCAACCATGTCCTCTGCTCCTATTTAACACTACCGTATTCTCCCCAACCACCCCCCTCCATCCCTGCTGCTCACGTTAAGATGATTCCATTGTGATGTCTGCTGTACCTATAAACACCACGTGGTTATCGACCTCGCAGTTCCTTTCCATTCTCCCCTTTAGTCGGAAAAATTCACCCTCATCCATTTTCCCGTTGACACCCCTTCATGTTCATCGATC
>CM021531.1:1269410-1291389 GCA_010994315.2 Pisaster ochraceus
TTCGATGTGGGAGGAAGAAAGACAGGTACGTCTTATAATTATGATCAGGATCCATCCTGGACTTCAATTAAAAGAACAACTTAGTGTAATTATTGCTTTCTAATAAAAGTTTATTATTGAAGGGGCCAGGAACAACCAAATTAATGAGTAGATTTGGTCTATTTACCTACTTCTGATCTGTCAATTTGTTTTTGTGTTTATAGATCGATCGTGCTTAAACGCTTCACGAAACGTCATTAAAAACGAGTTGTATTAGCTAATAGACTCAGCTAAACATGCATGGAGGCTTACGATGAGACATTCCATAATGACATGGATTAAAGGGAAGTTGAGTCCAGGGCAGACTGAGTCAATAGCTCTGTTTGTTTTTATGAATTGCATACAGTGGACAAGTGGAATAAAGCTAAAGGACTTGTACAAATTATACATAAAACGTGGGATGGGTCCTTAATTAAAAGTCCCCTCTTTTGGAGCGTCAAGCACGGATAAGTTAAGCACAGCAAGATCTGTTGTGCAACATTATGAATTATTCAAGTGCATTCACAAAGTACAGAACTGGTACTCTTAAAACAAAACAGAATATGTTATCAAAACGTAAAAGCTCACTGTTATTATGACGTTCGTATCTTCAGAGAATTATTATCTTCTGAAACACTGTCACAATCAGAAAACAGAATCGACAGACCCCCGTCTTATTCCAGTTTCAGCAATCGAAATAAGTAAAGCATGTGAAATTGCATCATGTCCCGCTCAGAGATTTTTTCTTTAAGACTTGGCCGCCTGAAGTTGCTGAAATAGCCACATTTCGGTCGTGTGGTGGTTTTTTTTTTTTTTTTTTTTTTTTTTTTTAACTTAGCAACTGGAATTAATTTAGCCTTCAAAAAAATACAGTGTACGGCGCCTTTAACTCAAAATAAAAGAATAGTTAAAAACTTCAGGGTGGTTAGGCTTTTACAATTTCTCGATCATGACCAGAGGCATATCAGCATATCTGCATCTATTTATAGATATATTTTCATGCAGCCGTGTCCCTAATGTCAGCTTGTTATTTCTACCAAATGACAGTCACAACTCGAGTGTTTTTCTACGTCCTTTTGTTATGCACAAAATGTTGGCCGTTCCTGCAGGCAATTTGGCGATTTCCAACATACTCCCGGATGAAGTAGATGATAAATGGGTCGGATGGAAATACTCAAGTGCCCGTATCGTATAAATAGCTAGCACACAAAATGGGAACAAGCAGGACATGGGAACAATTCCGGTAATTTGTTTAAACAGGGAGAAGTAACAAATACTGTTGTTTGTCTCCAGCTGCACCGAAAGACAAACTAGAAAACGTCAATAAAACCTGCTGAGTGGAAAATATTTGGGCGTATAGTTCTGGAAACATAATCATGTTGTTGAAACAATGATGTCATACTCGTTGAGCCAATATTGTTTGCGACCGATCCCCCACCCCCCCCCCCGAATTCCGGCATAGCTCATTATAAAGTTTTGCAATTTTGCAATGTGTGAAAGAGAAGTTAAGACAACAACATTTCAAAAGTTTTCTTTTGAGGCAATTGAGACTGATTTGACTTAAGTAAGTCAGTGTGAAATGGGCGATTTTCAGTAAAATCAAGCAATATCGGGATATACCTTATTTATTCGCCAATATGCCGCATTCTAAAAACTCCAGATAACTGGTTGAAACGAATTGAGATTTTAACTTGGACTCTGTGTCAGTTTGACCTATGTGTGGGTCATTTTAAGATTCTGGGTCACACTGACCCAGAAATGGGTCAAGCCCCAAGGGACCTGGAATCCGGGTCAACTCTGACCGGGAAGGTTTTAGAAACTAAACTAGTGGCGAAGTAATCCCTATGGGCTGTGGGCCTTTTCGAAAACAACACGTTAACTTCGGCTCCGGCTTATGCTCCGGAGTGTCAGCCACTCTGAAAATGCGCGCTTTCGGTCTGGAGATTCAAGGAGGCTACTGCGTAGCCGAAACCAAAGCCACATTTTCGAAGAATTCCACTGTGGCGTTAGATATGCAGGTAGCTGCCTGCCGTATGCATTGTATACGCACGGATAAAACATACTGATAAAAACATATAATTATAAGCTGTATTCGCACATGCTAACGAGTCAACACGGCTTCCCAAAATCGGCAATTATTAGGCATCAACTATAAGTTATATTCTGTCTAATGCAGGAGAGATAAAATAAGGAGATCAAACTAAAATTATAACATCCATTATTGGCGAAATAATTAGTACACCATCTCAAAACGACGATGTATATAATAATACACGAGAAACACCGTCCTTACATTGTAAAGCAGGTTGTAGGTTTTTTGTGGGGTTTTTTTCTTCTTCTTCTTTTTTTTTCCTAACCGGATGCGTGATTCTGCACACAATGCACGTAATTACAGCCGAACCGCCTTCCTTAAATTACCAACCAGTGCGAATTATGCACAGCAATTCTGCCAAAAAAGCTTAGCTATCGTTGTAATAATAGCAAGATGCCCTACGGGATGGAATACAGCCGCAGAGCACACACTGTATTAATATACCAGCGTTTTAATGTGCGCTCATCAAGCCAAAGGCCTTTGGTTTGTGACATTGTTGATCAAACGGAAAACGAAAGAATGGCCCGGGTTATTTGTTGTGACAAAGTCGGTGTGCGTCCGCGGCTTGGCTAACGAGAAACAAGCATCCCTCTTTGATTCTCGTAACGTTTCTCTTGCGATATTTTAGAAACAGTCCCTACACACGGAAATTAAAGTCATTATTATGGCAGGATTAACATAATTATCCTCTTCATATCGTGAAGATATGCTGGTGCTGTCATAAATGTTCAATCAAATCGAGATTACAAACTGCTAGGTTTATCATACGGCAGGTTGTAGTTCATATTATCTGTACGCCTGATGCACATAATACTGCATAAATGAGTGACATTTGGCTGCAAAACAAAGAGGTTAAAATGCTAAAATAGAAAACGCATTATCACCGAATCACAACTCTAATTTGTTTTTACAATTGTTAAAAATAACTTTCTTTAAAAAAATTACTAACGGAATGAGTTGTTAAGGTCAGGTTAGTTTATTGGGTCACCTATCGTCGGCCCCATTTCTGTTAAAGAAATGCATTACGTGGTAAGATGCAAGTCGTGGTAAGATGCAAGACGTCAGGCAGTGTCTACATTTGGTAAAGATCAAAGACCAGTATCCCTTGGTGTATCCCAACATACGCATAACATAACAAACTTGTGATAATTTTGGCCCAATTGGTCATCGAAGTTGTAAGACAAAATTTGTGAAAAACACCTCTATGAGGAAATTGTTCACCCCAAAAATGAGTTTCTCTAAAATCTGCATTACTTCGAAGGGGGACGTTTCGAACATTTTAAAAATAATACCATCAGCTCGCTCTTTACCAAATAGGTTTTTGTTCTCGTTCATGTTTAGGTTAATTACCAAAGGTATACCCTCCCTGTAAGAGAAAGTGAGAAACTTAAGGATTCTCCACATCCTTCGAGTTGTCAAACAAAGCAAACAGATGTCTTTACTTACTGGGAATGTCCCCGTTCTTTGAGGCAGCGTTCCCGGTATCATCCTCCGTGAACGACGAGGAAGACGGATTTGCAACTGTATAGGAAAAGAGCAGAACAAAGATAGACACATTTAAGCAACTTCACATAAAACACTGTTGGGACCTGTCTTGTTCAAATAGAAGAATATTTCATATGTGGGCGCTTGCAAGACAATTTCGGCATAATGGAATCCTCAAACAATTTATTGCAATTCTCTTTTCTTTCTCCCCCCCCCCCACCTTTTTTTCAACTTGCTATGATTTGAACAGATGCACCCGATGTATTGATTCAATGCTCGCCTGTATGGCCTAAACAAATAGACCATACCCCGAAGCAACCTGTCGGTTACTCCCAGGTTATTAGGAAACTGTTTAGTAAATTTCATGTGCGAGAGGTACGACATATCCCTCACTCGTCTCAAGTCCCATGCTGGGAGTCATCTGAGTGTTGGTTCGACTCCTGGTCACGATGCACCTATGCTCGTTAAGCAAGACAACTAGGTATAAAACACCGGTTAGTATATCCGTATGTAGAGATGGTTTTACCAATCTAATTACAATCGATTAGCTTCATCTGCACCTAATCTGACTGCCGGGGCTGCATACTCAAGCAGTACTTTTTTCTTTTTTTTCTTTTTTCTTTTTGGTGGGGGGGGGGGGGTAATGGCAAAGTGAAAAGTACTTCACAAAGGCCTATCATTAATATAGTGTCTTCAGAATGTGTATTTGGATACTGAAATGTTCAGTTTGTTTACACCTCAAACATTTACAACCAACAAGTATTAACTGTTTTCATGTTGATCAAACCAGAATCTTTTAAATCATGGAATGAATTTTCTATCAGGAAGATGTCAACCGGCTGAGGACATAAATAATAAATTTTCATAAACGGTGCATTTGTGAGTCATTAACAAGAACCGGCATTTATGTCTACGTGGAGTGTGTACACAGCGTCCAAGTCACCAAAAAAGTACCAACTAATCTGGATTTAATCTCATTCATAATGTAAATGCCAAGGTAGGAATCTACCCACCATTATTGAATGTCACTTCTTGTTTCCATCGGTTATCAAGTGTGTGCTGTTTTACAATGCAAGAAAAACAAAATGGCGGATGTCTGTGGTTTGCCCATAGAGTTGTGTAACAGAACAACGTGATAAACCATGTGACACGGCCAGACTGGAAGCCTCTTTTGCCCATTGAGAAAATGGTTTTGACCCATTGTATAACACAGGTCACACACCAGTTCAGACAGCCAACATTTTGTAAGGGGAAATTTGTCTTTAATTTACATAATAGAGATTCGAGTCCATGGTCGGTCAGCGCGGTTACGTGTGTGTGTAATTAGATTGCTTCCTCTGTAGTTTTATTACTCCATGGGTTTGTTCCATGGACTCACAATTTCTAACAATTATTTGATTTCACCAAAGCCAAAGAAGGTTTGATCAGGAAATGTTTTGACTGTCCAAAACAAGTCTGACCCTTTTAGGTAAATTGGGAATATCTTTCAATATAAATATTCAGCTGATAGAACAGTGAGTACGCAACTGTGAGTGTTGAGTCATGATTTATTACTAGAGCTGCAATTATAATATTACGGTTGACAGTATGAACTTTTTGCAAGAGTATCTTCTTTCAAATCGACAACATTGCAAATAAAAAATTTGTTAAAAATATCTACTAATCAAACATACAAATGGGGTTTGTGCGTTTGAGAAAAAAAATCAATTAACAATGAAAACAGGACTTGTATGCTCAGCAAAACTGTGAGCTTTCAAACCAGCAGATTTTATAATTGCAAGTCCCTGGAAACTTGATTGGGATATGAATGGAGCGTTTATACCAATCATCAAGTATGTAAGAGGACGGTTAGAACAATTGCATAAATTACAACCTACTGTGTATTATTTCATGTAGGCCTACAGGTTAAAGCACACGAGTTGGCTAACCACATGTGATATGATGCACTTAATATTGCGACTGGTCTACACGGAGCTTTGTGTTTATTTAAGGCGAACATATGTAATGGCCTTGATCTGCATCACTGTGAAGCTATCTTGTTTCTACCCCAATACAATTCAATGACCAAACCGAGGCTTGGATGTCAAAGCTATCTGGCACCCATGTATTAAGGGTCTGTATGCATGAAGTATTTTTAAACGTGAAGTATTATAATTGGTAGATTAATAATTCAGTGAATCGTGATAAAAGGGTCAGTATAATCGTAGGCGCCTTGAGGATCTCTCCAAAATGTTCCTTAGGATCACGCATTTAATGCAGTATTTATTACACCGTTAAAGAAATGACTGTTGCAAAGGGAACATTAGTCCAGGCCTGTTTTCATGCATCTGCACAGTGACACACACTATAAGGCGCCGTGTGTGATAAGCTCTGATCATGAAGCGTAGTGCCCCGCATAGCGTGTCTCATCTTAAACCGTCATCCAATTAATAATTAATCCATTAATCAAGCTGATGACAAGAATCTTAACATCGCATCGTCCTAAAATTGTTGAATTGATGTTATAGATGGTACAATATTTTCTGTGTTCTTTCGAGAAGATCGATTGACGAACTTGTGGCTTCATTAACCTTTGCAATCAAGTCTGAAATGATGTCGGTTTGTTTTTAGAAAGGCGACGAGTGTGAAAACAAAACGACTGCTCATTGTTGTCTCGTAGACGAATCAATAGTATGTTGATCCTAAATGAGAGTAGAGTCGATCAAAATGGACATAACGTACCGTGTAGAACTCGGATCATGCTGTTTCAACATTTGAATAGTTCCATTATTCAGAAGTCATAATTTCTGATTGGCAATAAACAGAAAATAAGGCGAGGCCATTCCCCCCCTTTCCATTTGGTTAAAATAATTCTGATGAGAAGAATTCTAAAAAAAATCGTCAAATTTCTTGTATCCGCGTGCAAACCACTTTCAATTGGGTGAGGATTAACAACTTTATTTAAATTATAATTTAAACAAAAAAGAAGTAACAGTTAAGTCAACTTTATTCTTAATCAGTATGATATTTTTTTAAACAAGGTTCTCGCTAATACAGTACAATCCCTTCAACTCAACGTGGATGTCATCAATATTATACCTTTTTCTTCTAACGCGAAATAACCTGTTGGGTGTAAATACTCAGCTAGTTTTATCAAACACAATTAAGGATCACACTCGTCCGTGACATGTGATAACCACATGTATATCTGCAGTATTTCAATACAAAATGTACACACATAGTATTAAGCTGCCCTATAACCTGCCCTGTTTGTTGTAAACGAAGCGACACATGTTGGATTCAACCGAGTAGATCTGACGTGTTACTGACATTCGGATAAAGGTGACATTTCAATTAATTATGTCCGACACACACCACACACACACCCCGCATCCGAGCCGGTTACATTACAAGATATCATTGATATGCCGAGTGCGAAACTGCTCTTATCAATATTGCATAATTATTACAAGAAATATTTGTTGCGGATTCCATTTTCGCTACATTTCTATTCAGATAAGAAAACTATTTTTGTAAACATTTACTTTACAGGTTCTATGACAGTTTATCACAACAACGGTAGCCTATGTCAAAAGATAAACAAACGCTTTTTATCGGACCTATCACCTTGATTGCTCGCCTAAACTTAACAACAGTTCAGACTATGATATTTTAAGACATTCAAAATATTTTTCATTGTCGTGTCATCAAGTAGTTTTATAGTAAGAAAAAGACAACCGTATTTGATTTTATAAACGTATTCGCATCAATGTATTTTAGTAAGCTCAGAATAATAACGTTTGTTATTGTTGACTAAACAACAACAACAACAACAACTATACTAACACTACAATTAACACAATCTTTGAGAATTCTGAGAATTTTATGTAGAACTGGTAATAGGTAAAAGTCTTATTTGTAATGAGTCTAGATGTACTCGTCTGTAGCCTACAGTCTCCAAATACAAAAGGCTCGTGTAACAACTGCTCTATACTGACCATCGAGGTCAACATTTCACGCATAATCTCAATTACATATACCAGCAAATTGCAAGCCAGAATAAATGTAAAAATCTCTTCGGAAAATTCATCCCCCGCTTTGTAGAATTTACGGTTTTCTGGTTTCTTGTCAGCGTTGAAGGTGGGCCCCCGTGACCAAAAAGCTTCTAACATGTGTTGCAAGCTCTCTCGTTTCCTTTCCATAACAACTGTGTAGAAAAAAAACACTTAGCAGCGGGACTAAGTGTCGTGGAAAACATCTCTTTACATAAGGCGAGCCCCCAGCGAGTCCATTCCAATGCTGAAAATATAAAATCTCCGTATCTGTGGAGATAAGTCATAGGCCCTTGACTGCTGCGCACCGACCCTGGGGACTTAAGGAATGATAAACGGCAAACAGAATATTCAAAATGCTTTGGACGTGATCACTAGGTGTAGAAAAGCCGTGCCTTGAGGTAAATGTTGCATTCCTAACTTGGCGTTATCGTTGGAAGAGACAACTGCAGGGGATTTGATAATCATCTGTTGCAATTATGTATTTGAAGTTATTGATTAATATCAACAGGTGGGCATATGTACTATTAAAACAGTAAGCTTTATCGATTACAAATAATTGTTTTAATTGGGATGATTATGTAGGCATGCGGCCATTTAGAAACATCGATAGCGGCGGTAAAATAATGTACGATCGTCAATTTTTTTATGCGTTACAAACATTATGCACAAAGATAAAATGCAAACACATTTTTTTACACAATAAATCAGCGGCTGTGATGTTGCAGCATTTAATGCAATGGTAAAACAAAATGATGGTATTAATAACAAACACGATGATTGCGCATGGAACCTTACCATCCACGCACTGTTCAGTGCAGCTAGGCGATCGTTACAGTAAAACCAACAAACAACAGCACTCTTCACTAGCCACGCCGTAAGCCACGCCGTAAACAATCGAGATATCTATCACATCATGTACTTATCATAAATGGTAAAAACAACAATTAGACTGACTGAAAGCAGAATAACATTTCTCACTTGGTATCTTTGAAGTTGAAGACTGCGAGTTACAACCCCCTCTTCCCGGGGGGTTTCTTCCCGATCGACCCCGCTTCATCATCCTCCGTAGTTGGCGTGGATACATTCCTTCTTTTGTGTCTCCTAGTCCCGCTCCAAAATCTACAGACAATACCTCTGTTCTCCAGCGCGGCGTCAGAATGGCTCCGTCCTCAGCAATTACCAGCGTACTCAAATGTAACTCCGTTGTACATGTTGTCTTATGATACCAAACACATGTGTTTATGTGTAGTGCATTATTATTATTATTCTCATACAGGTAACTCACAGATCGCGTATGCGTGTATCGTGGCAGTGGCATGCAACACTCGTGCAGCAGCAGAACATGATGTCAATACGTAATCCCGCCAAAACGAGTATCGTCTGCAACCCTACCCACAATGCCTAGGGGGGAATTGTACGAAATATTACGCGGGTTTGTGCGACAATTTTGTATTTCCCATGGCGGTTTATCGACGGGGCATTTTTCCAGCAAGTGCATGCCGGCTCATGCATACGTGGCGATTTCGTCGGGAAGCATTATGTAGGCCAAATAATAACAAGGTGTTAGTATGCAATGATGTCGTGATGCTTGAGTTAATCGTTGTTAAATCAGTCACTACATTGCCTGCAATAATGTTAACATTCCCATGTTTGACAAACACTCTGTATCCACCAAGCACTTTCTGCCAAAAGAGGGCAATTAATTATAAAATCTCACCCTTGTCGACGAAACTTAGCAACACACGCCTGTGTTTTCTCGCCATGATTGATGATGGCAATTCGTGCGGAAGAAGACTCATTTTGATCGCAAGGCGAAGATTGGACACTATCTCACAATCACTGTTTGAACGATAAAACTGTTTCTGATAATTTATGCTCGATGCCGATTTGGAAGAAAGTTTGCAGAAGGTGTCTCAAGCAATTGATAAATTGGATTCATGTAGACGATGGATAATAGTTTGCTCATTCAAAAGAATTAGGTATTTTGTTCCTTTAAAACAAACATTAACCATTGATGTTGATTCCTATCAATAAAATATTACAATTTTATTTGCTCTAAATTGTCTGTTTCAAATATGTATGTATTCCTATGAATCCACAGTTACCTCAAATTTGAAATCAAACCCACGATCGCCCGCGTGGAGCTGATTTTGTATCCATTATATAAAACTTTATCTGACCAAGTGACGTCGGTGAACATGATTACATTTTAAAATGAGTAGCACATTGATTTCAAATGGAACTATCTAAAACTTTATACAAAGCAAACTCTCGGCTTTAAACCCGGGGCGTATGTATGTTAATAACGAATATTGTTACCTGTGGATACGAATCATATTATGTATGTGGATAAAAACAACGATAACCACACAACTATTCAGCATTAGAACACACAATACATAGTGGCCTTCTGTTTTCAGAATTTAGAATCCCGTCGTTGGCTCGGGTGGCTCCCTTGTTTGACATTGGATTATCTGAAATTTAAAGTCGGAAGTTTCCTTGAGTTACCAATTTATGCCCATATAATTATGTAAATTTAATTTTATTTTAATGTTTTTTTGTTTTTTTGTTTTTTTTTATTCTTGTTTTTATATTTATTTGTTTATTATTTTTTTAATCTATTTACTTGTATGTCATTTATGCATGTATGTATTTATTTATTTATCTCTTTATTTTATTTTTTTTATTTTTTTTTTGTTTTGGGGGGGGCCTGAAGTCGAAGGAGATAATGGATTTTTCTTTAACTCATCGAGCAGGTGATGCTCGTCTTTAAAAGCCTCAAACTAAGTAAGAGGCGCCCAAGTGACTATTGACTTGACGTCAACTTCGGAGACAATTCTAAAATGTATTCAAATAGTTGTAACAGTGGGACAACAAGATTACACGGTTGTTGCCGTTAGCCAGATGTTGTTTGTGAGAAATTGTTGTCTGTTAGGAGTTTGAGGAATCACACCTCATTTTGATTAATGTTTATGTTAATGAGTAAGTAATAAAACATTATCTATTGCAAATAACTGTTTAATCGACTGACGGTTCCCGGCATTTTTGTTTTTTATTTATTTTGTATTTCAAATGACAAATTAATTTTGAACGTAAAGTAATTGACAGTACAAACAAAATAATGATTACACCTGTGGTTAATTATTATTATTCTTATTCTTATTCTTATTCTTATTATTATTATTTTTATTTTGGTATTTTAGGTGTTTATTTGTTTGTTTGGTCCCCCCCCCCTCCATCATTGGAACGGTAAAGACAACATCCCATAGCTGAAAGGCACGGTTTGATAATCAAGTCTGTAAAAAACCGCGATACAACTCTTGTTTCTTGCACTTCGCAGTACCCCCTTACATTGCACAGCTATGAAAATACTCCCAGCTAGGTTAGGATCACCTCCCGAGTGTGAAAACGAGGAGGCGACGCGAGCTGCAGTCGGCATTGTTTTCTCACAGCCTGCTGATAGATTCCTGCATTTCTGTGTTGTTGTCCCCGACATCGACGTGTACCATGTTGAAACAAGATGTTCCAGAACTGGAAAGTGAATTTTCAAAAGAAATGTATTCGGGGCAAGAAGAGCCGGATACATTTCATTAAGAATTCGCTCCGTGGCTGAAGAGGTTTAACGTTTGGGTTAAGCAGAAAATAGTCTTTCGATAATTATCAGAATGAACTCATTTTTAGATCAAAATGAATAAAATCCTTGCGCATAATGTTGCAGTTTGAGATGGGTAACATTAAACTATCAAAACCCTCTTCTATTAATGAAAATACTCGTGTATAACCGTTATGTATGGAGTGTCGTTGTGACGTAGAAACAAATTGTTTAATATGCAACGCCAAACTAGGGTGTTCTTTTCTTTCCTTTTGGGGGGGGGTGGGGGCACAAGGGGAAGCACCTTTTTGTTTTCCCAGGGGGCACTTCTGACCAATCAAACCTAAATTTCTCTTAAACAAGCCACTTTTCAGCTTTCTTGATATGCATTTCACTATTCTTGATAATCTGACGTAAGTGTGAAAACAAAAATACATTGTCTGCGTGTAAATGGAAAGCTACTTTTAAAAACATTGCCAAAAAGGTCCAGAAATCAATTGTGCCCCTTCCCCCAGTTACTCCGCTGATGGGGTAGATTTAAGAAAAATACTCTACCAAATAAAAAAAAATACTCTACCAAATAAAGCTACCAAATAAAGATATACGGACGCATAGTGTGTATATTCACAAGTCACGGTTTCCTTGACGACTTTACTTTGGGAACGTAATGAAGGTTCTACGGATGACGATCGTTTTAAATTTAATCAAATCAGGTCTCCGGGATACCTATATTCAGGACATGAGTTTCTATTCGTCTTGTTTCATCTGATACCCCCGTCGTCAGTTCCTGCGGGACACAGTCTCATCAAGATGTCGACAGTCAGACGGATGGGGATTGGAGAGTAGAAATATTAAACCCCATCATTCATTGATTCTAGTAATGTTTTGGACGCTGTAGTGCACGCAGGGATTGAAGTTATATGAAAAGAGTCACCACACTCGATCACCGCGGGTTCATAACCGCTGTCAGACGACAACACTGAATGCTGCCTTTTGAGAGTTAGACTACCAAGTTTCTGTAGAGACGACAAACTGGCGAACCAATCTGGTGCAAAACAAGAATGATTTTCAACAAAAGTACAATAATTATGACTGACTGAATGATCCGGTTACAACACAAAAATAACACTATTCCTGTCACAACATTGATTACTGGACAGATGTGCAAAAGTGTTGAAAACTGCCAATATGTTCATAAAGAAACTTGTAGGAAGTTCGCAGCTACAAAAATAATTATTAACAAAAACACTCGCACGTGCAGAAGTAATGTTATGTTCATTGTTGTCATTATCATTTTCATCCTCTTTGCTAAACTAAACAAAATTTGTAACTCTACCCTACACAGGTGTAACGTCAAGCCTCACTTACGCCATGCAACCCACACCTGTCCGTCCAGCCTCCGGCCAGACGTATGCACTTTGGCGTTGCTGTCGCGCTTTACAGGGCGCCCTCTTTTGAAACAATTCCGCTCAACCGTAAACAGTAATGACAAGAAGGTGTTTCTCTACCGAGGTGCAGCCTTCTGTGAGAAACTGACTAAGTGGGATTTTCACGCGTTCGGCAGAAGGTGTGAAGTCCGTTGATTTGACCTATATTGTAAATTATTTTTGCTACGTACAAAGAAAAGTAGAGAAACAAAACTAGAAACTGGTCAGGTTCAATAATACTACTTGTTGTCAAAGGCACGTTTCGCTGGTGGCCTGTTTGCAGTAACAATATTTTTGAAAACTTATTCAGATCGAAACTACCCAAAACGAGATTCGACTATTTTGTTGATTTGCGTGAAGTAAACAGTGATGGTTTCACAAAGCCAAGGTTGTCTAGATATTAGTTTAGTTCGGGTAGTTCTTTGAGGAGGAAAACATTTTTTTATTATTTTTTTTTATCAACAACTGCGATTTTAAAGACAGACCTGCCGTCTAACGTGTTGTGTACCTAGGGGTGTCGCATCGGTACATAGGGGCGTTTCTTGAAAAAGCAAAAAAAAAGAAGGAAAAAAAACTATCCTCGCGGGCGTACAGAATATCGTGAAGCATATAATCACAGGCAGGTGACAATTTTTGTTAACTGTAAACTACTCAGATTCACTTGAATCCTGTTCATTTTGGAGATTGCATAATTTTACGGAAAGAGCGTCAAGAAAAAAACACCTTTATTTTCCAGAAGAAGATGATTACTTGACGTTGGGCGAACACAAAGGTGAGAAAAACAGGGAATGCTCACATAAAAGCAAACGTCCCAGGATATTACCGTCTATGATCGCCTCGTGTAGACAATATTGTGAAAGAACGGCCAATCATATTAATTAATGAATGGTAATAATTCAACAAAATCAGTCTCCAAACATCGGATGTAAAGGCACTCGAATCGATCTTTCGTTCAAGTGCACTCTCATCAAGGGGAAAAAGCCAAACGATGTCTTTTTTATTCTCAGAGGAAGTTCCCATGGAGCTCACAAATCACCCAAGCCCTTTGAGTCGGCTGAATTGCCGTTCTACCCCCTTCTCTTCCTCCCTCTATTGCGAATGTCAAAGAGATCTCAGCATAAAGAGACACCCCTATTCAATCTTGAGGTTGTCGTTGCAATGTACAGCTGCCGTAAAGCCTGTAAATATGACTGCTATTTATCATGATTATGAACTGTCTCTCGATGAATTTAATTAGAGACTGTCATTATAAAGGTCTGTTCAATTCTACACACTTATACCCTCCGCTTCGTCAACGTAGAATAAAATGCACGTCCATGTATGTGTTGTGCAGTTGTTAACAGATCAGCTTCAAATGATGGTTTATTTTCATGAATTTAAATCCTATTGAAATTACTTCACTTTTAAACCATGTTACAACATGGCAGTGTCACCTAATTACATGAACGTAAGAGGCAGATGTATCTCTCCGTAGGCCCAACACCAAAAACAAATCCTCTTGTAGGAAAACTAACCTTGAACTGCAAACTTAATTGGTTTATAACTTCATTTGTCAAACCGAATGACAATTCAAACCATCAAAGTTAACGATGTCCTAAATGTACATGCGTTATATGAACAGCTGGTGTTAAAAACCACAAAATGTCAGGAGATTGTGACCCAAGTTGGATCACGGCAAACAAAGACGGCTAAAACATTTATGTAAACAGACACATCGATCGGTTCAGCACGAAACACTCAAAAAGAGGGGGGGGGGGGAAGAAAAACACAACCGTTGGCAATTTCAAAGCATTGTGCAGAATTATTTTAAATTGACAAATATAAAGGAGTCTGAGATTCTGCTAAAATTGTATACTGCATCGAAAGGTAGTAGTTAAAACAATGATCGTTGGAAACTTGAACTATCATTATTTATACAAAAGAGTATTGTTACTCCTTGACGTTTGTGCAAATGTCTCTACCATTGACACCCCAATTTGTAATGAAAACAATTCATGACAAGTCAAACTGACATGATCTTCTCGAAATGGTTTACAATAATTAGGCTGTAAAAACATTCTTGAAATGGTCATCGTTTTTTTATCACTCAGAAAATTTTAATTGCGTTTTGAAGTTTTATGAAATTGATAACATGTGAAGGTTCCAAGGTTTTTGACACGATCGTAAGAGAAAAGTGTGGTAAAAGCGTCCTGCTCGCCTAACATTGGGGGAAAAATCGGTGGGGTTTTCTGTTCTGCATGGACAAGGGAACTCGCGTCAGCCGATCGATACTTTCGATTAAAACGTCGACGTAGAATCTGCTAATTTGTTTTATATATAGCCAGGAACCAAATCCGTCATGTCGTCAATGCCAATACTTTTGATTTTCCGACAGGAAAACTGGGTGCGTCCATGCCAGTGAAAAACTAAGTGATTCAGTTTGAAACAGACTTTTATCCATTATAGATGTCATCAATATCATTGTCAACTGAACAAGGATTTAATATTTTTTAAAAATTGTTATTTGTTTAACAGATGTTTATTTTTGAACAACAATTCACAAATTACTCAATACCAGAAATGTTGGGTACGGGGTTTTCAAATATGTCTAAGTTTTAAAACAGGTGGTCCTTGGACACCCTCTGTGTTTACACATACTGTGCATATCATTTCCAACCTCAAACATATATTTTATTTGAGTATTACTCGCTTACTACAATATACATAATTATTCCCCATTATAAATTCAAGATAGCCACAGCTGTGCAGCTAGTATTGTAACGTATGCAACCCATCCAGATGACGAGATTAAGTCTGCTTTCTGAATCGCAGCGCCGTCTCCCCAACCTCCATGTGTTTAATTCATTGCACAACTCCTGTGTTTATTTTCAAACTACTGAAATGAGTATCAGAGTAACAAGTTGCACTTCCTATCATAGTATCCTAAGCCACTGAACTGGAAGTGCGCCACTGCGGATGATCATATTATAAAACCTCGTCTTGTCATCAGACATCTTTTTAAAAAAACTCACTTTTTAATAAGCATTTGCAAGGCTCTTCTAACGAGGCATTATCTTGGGCGCAAAGGTAGCCCTCGACTGTTATCAGCGTCATGAATGCCCGTGGTATCATTTGGATGGCACGATGGTAAAGGGCTCGAAGTGCGCCACCAGCGATAGATTATATCCCACCTACTTTGGTCATAGCAGGTGTACGCAGGTGTACACAGGCGCTAGTCCATCTCTTGTACTATTAGGTCCGTGTGTTAAAACCATCTCAAGGAACTATTTCTACGACTCTCTATCCTTGCAGCTGTGCACGCTGGCGGGGTTTATGATATTCGCCCTGTAATGCCATATACTTTCATCCCAATCATATAGCTCTATCTGACGGTGCTTACTAGAGCATGTAATGAAGGGGGAGACCCAACTCGGTTATCTTAGGAAGATTCTGACTATATCGACACTGAATGTTGTCTCTTGGGAGTGGAAGTTATTAAGCCTTGTGGGTCCCAGTTAAAGATAATCCCAACCATGGTGTTTTATTTGCACATTAATATGAGGCGCCGTAGCTCAGATATTTTTCCACTTGGTTGAAATAATATTCAACCACACATCAGCCTGAGCCTCGTCACCTATTCCTCTGGCTATATTTGGTAAATACATAGAGCAATTTTGACAACTGTACATGTGTTTTTGCTTTTTAATATGAGAGGGCTGGTGTGATGATCGCCTTACCGCACTGCATAAAAGAGAATTAATCAATTTTATGATGCGGGTGATAGGAAAAACAAGTTCAATAAATTGTGAATTGTGTAACAGAAAAACGTCACATGCTGCATGCAACGGGAAGTATGTGCCACTTCAGTTTCCGGGGACAGAATTCAGTTGAGACGGAGCATTCACATATTTAACACTACTTGACAAACCATTCCTCGAGCACACCAAAATTAATTGAAACTTAATCTGATCGTTACGGTTCCCCTAAAGCAATCAAAATGTTCATCATTTTATTCTGTCGCCGAGTTCCTTAAAGTTCTACAAAAGGACCTCTCTGTTTCCATGGACAACTGATGAAAGACATTGTTAAGATTTACCGAGGAACTGTGTCCGTTGGATTTTGATTTTGTGACGAACTCCCGGGGGCGCCCCATAGGAATAGAAAGAGAACATACATTGAACAGAAGGTTCGTAATGAGTCTTATTTTGGGATGCTGGTTTTTATGTGGGCAGCATCCCCCCGTGAACTACCGCCTGTTATGTTCTCGTGCAACGTGATGTTATCACGTTTCAATATACTGAGAAGCAGTCACGTCGCCTTCGTAAACAGCTCAGACTTAAATAGTCTCCATTCGTGTCGTCGTTATGTTCCTGTGTGATTATCCTTATAGACGTCTGAAGAAACATGTAAAGTTTTGCTTGATCCCAGAGATTACACTCGAAATACCTATCAAAAAAAGAAAGCACTGCATGTATGTTGGAACATGACCCGTTGAGCTCATTCTTTAATTCAAGATATTCCATGATTAGAAAGTTACGAGTTCAATTGTGGTATAATGTACGAGGTTTATGCCTCAGTGCTCTCCAATCTACGTGCATTCAATATGATCGATGACAGCTAACAGTCTACGTTAACTTACATGGAATAACAGCAATTTGAATCCCGACGAAATCTTTTAGCGAAATGGACAATTCGTCTTACTATTCCCAGCTGAGCTTACGAAATAAAAGAATGTAGGGGGGGGGTGAGCATAATGCACCAGACTTCGCTTACAATTATTGCCAAATAGTATCTATGGCAACGTACTCGGTGAATAGAATACATTGCTGGTGTAGATGGCGTTCCACAATAAAATGTCAACAAAAACCACTCTGAGGAACTCTGCGTGGATAATAAGAGGGTTATTCAGCAACAAAGGTACCTTTTCTTCATGTGTTCCACTGGATGTAATCTTACCAACGCAAATTAGCGTGTTTCGCAGCAAAAACAAAATGGCAACCGCATTGTATATGCGTCCACTATAAGACTAATACCGTATATGGAGATTATAATAAAGGGTATATTTCATGCCCAGACATGAACATGAATAAGGAAATATCTCTACACTAATTTTTCTTTTTCTTTGGGGGGGGGGGGGAATGGATTGTAAAAGTTGAATTGAAGGGATTCAATGATTGCTCTGTGGGTAAACGAACGGCTATTCACCCAAATTGTGCACCTGTATGTTATGGTCGATAAAGTCATGCATCGATGAAAACCATCCAAGCTTTGATTGGTGTGGTATTCTTAAATACTCTGATATTCAGTCGCCCATCGTAATCCATTCTTGATTTATTGGAATGAATTTTAGGGTCTGTATGTCGATTCCCTCAGATCAATAAAGACTCAAGTTTACTATATTGTTTACTTTAACATTTTTTTAAAACTGTTTCAATCTGAAAGCATACTTATTGTAAAGTTCACACCAGATCCAAGCCCGATAACGCGCACCCAAAAGTATAGCGTTTTTAATTGTTGAAATGCTTATTCAGGCGAGTTGGATGCATGGTGTGTTTGTTTAAAACAAAATTAAACTTATTAATTTAGTCTACCAAAAGCAATGATGCATTCACAGGTAAAAGATAACTCATCGTTTGGTTTTTGTCAATGGAATACTGACCTATAGGAAAATTGTATCAAGAAAGATGCGATAAAAGTCGCATGTGAACGTCTCAGTTGACTACAGCGTCTACAATTGTAAAGAAAACATGGACAAACTGTCAAGAACGTCGAATCCAAGAACATGGAATCCACACAAGTTAATAATGACAGCAATACGGCTTTCGGATAAAAGTGAAACATTTCTTCGGTTTCATTAGCGAAGTAAACCCCACATTTAAGAGCATCGTGTGACATTTGTAAATTTGTAAACAAATACAAAAAGTTCTGTCTTACGCCGCAATACAGCAAGATCATCGCACCCTACGTAATAAATGGCAAAGTTGTTTACGCACATGCAAGTATCATACTACGCGTCCAATTTGTATAAAATATTGATATTATGATGATCGATTTATACCTGAGTAAAGCGCTTGACTAACAGTGCGTTGCACATTTAAAACACACACGTGTAAGCCCTCGTGTATCCACGTAGAGCTCTGTAACTCACAAGCTAAGCTAATCAGGTTTTACCCACCAAAACACCATGTAATCTGTATAGACCTTATGCATATGACGTCACTTGAGTAGGGCGCCCTCGCCTAGAGGTCAAAAGGCAGTTGTTCATTGGCCAACCCTGAGCGACGTGCGTACAAACCTGCGCGTTTTCATTGTTTCAACATTGGTTTACCTCTAAGATGGCGGCTTAATGACGTCAATGCATATAGGGTCTATTGCTTGTGAATGCCTCCCCAGCGAAGCGATGCTTAGCGGAGACAGAATGTGAAATTTCACCGGTTCGTGGATTGTAAAGCCCTTTCAAAATGCTTGTCATCAGGTGCTGAACACAAACCCTTCCTGTTAACTGTCGATAATACAGTAATAAAACATTACGGAATCTAATTAGCGACGGTTAATTGATGTAATGGATCTTAGAAAGTGCATTATTCGATAAAATGTTAAACACGGCTGGAATAATAAATGATAGGCTGATACAGAGTGTATATTAAATTAATGATACTGTTACTATATGCGTGCGTGGCCTGATCTATCACTATTTGATTATCCGGTTCTTTACAAGACAGGCACAACGCTAAGAGCGAGACGATTAGATTAAATAATACTAAACATTGCTTTTAAATTCACAAGTAAAACAAGCGACCTGTAGAGAAAAAAATTCAGGTGATTTTATCACACAAAAAGTTGCAGTTAAGAGCAGTTTCCAAAGCATTACACTATATAAACACGAACACACTGCAACTTAAAAAGTGTCACCTCTTAAAACATAAAAACAGCTCAAATCTTCGGTTCCTCAATGTGTAGAATGTTTCGATGCGTCATGCTACATGTTTATAATGGGTGGTTCGTAGACTTCAAAGTCAAGTTGATCAATTCCAGCAAAATCAAAAGATTGGTTATGTTGGATTGGAGGTGGTTTGAGTTAATTACAGTCTTATAAAGCTACACACATCTTACTCTAGATGTAGAGACAGGGACATGCACTTCCCCCTGCGTTGACACTTTTGCTTTATCATAGGACTAGCGGCCTTTTCGAAATTATGGTGTGATCTTTAGGCTCCGTCAGCCTGTTTGAAGTCCTATATAGGAAAGCACACGTTTGCAAAACAACTGACAGAGCCCAAGCCTAAGCCAAAGTCATGGTTTCGAAAACAGCCCTACAAATACACGAACACAAGTAGTACAGTCCCTCCAACATATCAGCTGTCCTCTCTCCTGAACAACTTAATAATACGTTGATAACATTATTATAAGCAATTCCATTAAGTACCCAGCCGAGAGGGTTCGCAGTGTTCGTTAGTGCGTTAATATGTTTAAGACATCACTGGAGTCATTGTCAGTTAGAATTCTCCCTCCTAAGTCTCAGTTCCAACACAATCACATTCTGGTTCTTCATTCATGACAATTTTACAGCGTTATCTCCATTAATTCAACATCAATGAGCTTCATTTGTTTCCCAGTAAGAGGAAGTTTTTAAAAGAAAAAACAGCAAATGTTTTAACATTTCCGCAGGAGAATGGGTTTCATGGTGATCTGTTCTTATAGGGTTCCCATTCATGTGATCTGGAATAATTTTATATTAAATGAAATCCCCGTTGCTTATATCGATTGCCGCAACAAAAATAACCCAAAATGCATCTATTAATAAACTTCTTTTTCTTTTTTTCTTTTTTTTAAAGGAACGCAATTTTCAAGTTAAAGTAAGTTAACTGTTGCAAACTGCGTTACACTCGTAAACTCCCAGGTCCGCATTGACCCGGATCGCGCCTCCCAGGATCTGACCCATTAATGGGTCAAGCTGACCCAGAAACTGTTTGTTTTTTAATGGGATTAACACATCAATCATGTTGCTGTTACATTCTGTGTTTGTAACTTACATAAATAAGTAAGAATAACTATTGTGGTTGTTCATGGGGTCAGATTGAACCAATTGAAACTTTCAGCCTCGGTTTGGTCACATTCACTTGAATTGGAGGATACAAAATGGCTGTAAAAGGATATATGGAATTGTAAAATTACTCTTACCAATCACTGTTTTAATAATGATCTGTAATTCAATGTATTGATAATTATGTTTCTCTACTGATGACGACTCGAGCTAACTGATCGAAACGTCGAGTTGGTACACCACTACTTCTTCCCAGAACCGTGTCGCAGGTCGGAGATAAATCGTGGCACCTCAAATCTTGGTGTCAAGAAGAGTGATTAGCAGGAATAAATTTGAGCATTTGAATGTTGGTCTTTCGCCGGAATGTCTCATTCAGAAACGCCATCAACACTGAATAATTTACTGGAATATTCAAGAAGGAAGTTCCGTCATTGCAGTCACCCAACGCCTCATTAAAATGGGCAAGAACGATCTCAGTTTATTGTTTTATTTGTTTTACCTCTCATCCTTATTCAAGAGTATCTGGAAAACCTGTTGAGGCAGGTTTGGGTAAATATTACCATTGCTCAAACCCAATCTCTTTAACTTGAACGCCGCAATGTCAAAACAAAACACTTGAATTAAAAAAGACAGAGAGTGAGAGACAAAGCAAAACAACATTTATAAACGTCGGCGACAGTCGGGGCGATTTTTTTTTTCCGGCCAGAGGGAGTAATCTGATAATTTAATACGGTTTGTATTAAAAGTTTCACATGTGAAAAACATGAGGGACGAGTGTAATGACGTCGTCATCTGGGTCGAGTACACAAATTTGTGTAGTCATGGCTTGCATGATGGACTTGTGATAATAATCTAATAACCACCATAATTCACATCATTATTGTTTCTAAAAACATACTTTGTTATCCATCCAAGATTTAATAATGTGCTGGTAAGTACGGGTGGCGACAATCACAACCTCCTTCCCCCCTGTCTTGACTGAATGCGTGTCGGCTTAGCATACGATGATTCATAAGGCGTTGAGTGAAACCAAAGGGAAATGCGTTACACTCTGGGTTGAATTATGGATCATGGTGTATGACAGTATGGGTAATTTACTATGGGTTGCACCATGACCAATTTTGTCAAGTAGTAACCTAGGAGGAAGGAAATCAACTACTGCACTCTAAAAAATTTCCCGGGTCGTAATCGAGCCGGATTCTGGATCCCAGGGGTCATGATCCATTCCAGGGTCAGGCTGACACACAAACTGTATTATATAATATATATAAAATTAGTAGGGGAGATGGCCTTAGCTTTCGATCCAAT
>CM021531.1:1301936-1352216 GCA_010994315.2 Pisaster ochraceus
TTTTTTTCTGAGTAATAGCTCATAATCAATTACTCACCAGTGTAACCAGAGTAACAGTAATTGATATTGTAGTTCATTTTAATTCATATTCGCAAAGTAAGTTTTTTAATTCTTTAAATGGTTTGATTCTACAAAGAAGATTGACAGACCGTATCAAAGTTTGAGAGACATGCATGGATCGACACGTTCAACACAGCTCTAAAGTTTATCCGAGTTCAAACTATAAATTATTGCGTAACTCCTGAGTAGAGCTCTTAAAATATCAAGCTCAATATACTCAGTGTATTAAATTTACTAAAGATAAGACAAAAAGAAGATGCATTTTTACCAACCCATGAATTGAACGTCCAAAGCTTTGGCGTAACGAACAATCGCATAATAGCTACTTGTTTGGTATTTGCGTTCAATTAAAACTTGTGCTTTTGTACGTTTCCCTCTAAAAAAGTACACAGTGGCCTTTTGAGTATTTTTACACGCAGTAGTTATGAAAATAGCACGCTTGACGTCAGTGAAACTGAATGGAGTCTTGTTGATTTGCTTTTAGGATGCTATAATAAAAAGAGGGAGTTTTCACAAGATGGGTATCTGGCTTTTTCAAGACATTATCTTTCTAACAAAACTTTAATCATAACATGTATGCTTCCAAATGTACAGCACGTGTTTGTTCGATCGTCAAGACCAAAACGTCTTAGTTACTATAGCCGTGAGGCGCCTCACGTTTTAATTCATTAACATTTTTAAGTAAACATTTTCTGAGCCTAGGGTATAGGGAGACGCAAGCACCGCAAGGTTTGATTGGGTCCTTTATAACACATTCCAATGATATGGTTCGTGTGCACGCTCGATTACCAATAATACACTGCATGTGTTCAGGTTGACGTGACGAAGACGCATTTTCGTCAAAACTTACACTGTCGGAATTAAATTGATATATATAAATAAATACTACGGGAAATTTTGTCTCTGGAGTGTGGTTGTTCCTTTGACAATGGTAGGTTATGTAATTATACAGGCTTGACATTTCTTTTGAGCTCACATTTTGTATTCATTGAAACACGAGTCAAAACATGTTTCAGAAATTTCTACACATAAAATGTTGATCTCATATTTTTCCGATATTCATTCCAATATTCATTCCAATGCGTGTTTTAACAGTTTAATTTATCCATGTAGCACTGTCAGAATTGTCCATTCCTTGCGGTGACTTCATAATTATTGTTTGTAGTATTTTTCTTAGCTAGACCACGTGAAGGTGGTTTAATTATTTACATTTTGTTTTTCAAAGTTGGGGCTCACTTAGTTTTAAAGATTGTTTTACAAATTTCAAATCAATGAATATTCATATGCGATCACATATACGCACGCCAGACAAATACCGGACGGTAAATATTGTCAACACTTATGTTGAAAAGTGAATTCCTGTTATAAGTATTATTCATAACAACGTTTAGCTGTACCGCTTATAAAGGGGATTCCTATATATTTATTGATTTGTATTTAGTTATTTATATATATTTTTTTTTTCAAAGTTTGGGCAAATACTCTGTTAGATTTTTTTTTTACACATTTCAAATAGATAAACATTCATATGAAATCACAAATGCAGAAACATACCGGACAGTAAATATGTATATTCCCTATCTAGATAATTGGTTTCCAAGGTGTACAGAGCAATGTCACTCCATGTAAAGAGACTGGTTAAATATCGCGGCTCGCGATACGACCAAAGTAATACCTCGAATAAATATATATCATCAAGCAGACATTAAACCCGAGATACACCAGACTCCTGACATGCCGTTAAACCTAGACAGAGGGATGCTCTAGTCTGAACCATTCCAATTTTCACGGATTTATGTGTTTGCAACGAGAAGACAAGGAAACCCGCGCTTCCATGACATAAATGATTGAAGCCCGGATTAGGCCGGTACCCGCTTGGATTTTCCCGCCGGCTTTGCCATACATTTTCTGCTCCAGATGCTTCTTACAAACTTATCCATTCCATATCCCACTCATCAAGGTCTTAATCTAACTACTTGAACAGAAAAAAAAATCAATCAAATTTGTTGATATGTTTAGAAGACACCCGCATTCTGAATTTACAGTTGGACAGTTGTAGATTTGTATTAATATGATCGATTTCAGGGGTAAAACTAGACTTGTGTTAATTATGTATGTAGGTGCATATCAAACTGCGTCACAGGCGGGATTCAGGACGCGTCTCTTTATCCTCATCGATGTTGATAGATTGACGATGTGTAAGTCTCCAACGGCACCTTTGAAATGTTCGCCGGCTGATTAAGTGTGTCCTTTTCAGCTTGTTTTTATTAATATAAAAATTAGTAATTCATACGGTGGGTAAATATACCTGCCACCTCGGCAGATAACAGAAACAGTTAGTTTTGCCAGAACATTAAACAAGTCAAATCTTCCTTTAAAAATGCATGAGTCTGTGCAAAAAGGCAAACTTCCTGTCACTAAGGTTTTTAGCAAACGGGGCTTGCGAGATCCGCGTCATCCCTTATTCCTATACATCAGTTTGTCGCCTGTCGGGATTTTTGGTTTTGTTGCATAATACCATCGACTGTGTTTTCTTGCTACGTCTCAGATACCCGTTTCTTAGCCTCGGGGTTAGTCACTATAGCAAGTGAGAAGCCATTTAGACATGCTCCTTTAAATCCCGGATCTTGTGTAAAGTGGTTTGGGCCTATGACTGGATATTGGTAAGTGCATGGAGCAATGGTAACAGGAATGGTGGAGGTGTACTCAGTTAGTCGCTTCATTCTCCTTCCATCCAGTTACTGAGCGGTAAAGTCCCCTGCTCAAGCTCACCAGGTTTTTAAACACACTTTGGGTTATTTTTTTAGCCAGAGGGCATTGCATAAAATAACACCCTTTGCTATGATCTGCTTATAAGTCACACACATGGTTAACTTTCAGTTCGAAGAAGAGGGGATTTATCGTTGGGTATCGAGAAACGGCGGAGAATGTAAACAGGATTTAAAAACTTGAAGTGATCGAACTTTTAAACCATGTTGCTCGTTCATCCTCGACGGGCTGACCCCAGCAGGCAAATGAAGAGCAAAAACAACTCATCATTTAACGTTCTGTATAATTTTGACAACTTGTTTTCTTGGATTTGCATTTTTGAACGGTTGCCAGAAGCACGCTGACGCTATGATAAGGGCAGACATGCTTTTGATAACAGCTTTCCATGATTTACAAAGTCAGCCCTCAAACATTTCTGTTCTCCTCTAATGACCAAGTGATATATGATCCATTCGGGGCGGCTCAAACTAGAGAGCCCAGACTCGATGGTCTGACTGCTGACAGAGGACATTCAAAGTTGAACCTCTCTCCATCGCGCGAGAAATGGATAATATCTGTAGGCCCACAACAAGTCGTCAAAGATCGAAATTGCAACTCACTCTCAAACCACAGCACGGAGAATGATTTATAGTCAGGCTTACGAATAGCAAACCCGATTGTAAATTATTTTGTCTGAGGGAGAAATTCAGTGACGGTTTTCTTCTTGTTTTCCTTCTTTCCAAGAATATGGAAGCTTTTATGTTAAATGACCATTAACATAGAAATGCTTTTGAGAAAGACTAGGCTAGAGGGTGGAAACGTCAGGCCATTAACTATTTTGTGCATAAAATATAAATGATCCGAAGTGACATGTATATTATGTGTTGTGTTATAAATATATTCACACAAATAAAAAGCAATCTCAGAGCAGTAAACTAGACACACATACACAATTATGATAGTTTATTTATTTTCTGGTTTTCTTTTGTTTGTGTTTTTTTTCAGAAAAAAATGGGTGGGGCAGTAAAACACCAAATGGTTTTTTTTTGGGGGGGGGGATATTATTGTGGACCTTTGTTTCGTAAGGTAAAATCGTATTATTTCGAGGGAACAAAATTAAGTTACTTTATTTCAAAGAATTCACTGTTTTTCATCTTTCGCTTTCAGGCAGCTCACTCCCGGTGTGATCATAGAAACCCTTCGAATCCTTGTTAACATGTCCATATTGAAAGGTGCTCCAGTATTTGCCTTTAGTATTATAAGCGGGTACAGGAGTATGTCTATAAGTGTCTAATCACTTTAATTTACCATCCTTTTTTGTGTCTAATTTTAATGAGATTTACTTTTTGTTGTGCTCCAGCCTAAAGGTATACACATATGCGGACATATAGAGGTTTATGGCTGTACTGGGTCCGTACATGAACAATAGATAATGTCTACAAGCTCGGCCAAGTATATGTCTATAAGTGCATGCGGTCACCATAACAACTGCTTGTTGTGTCTAAATTGGATTTGTGATTAGTTTATATGAGGAGATTGGATTAATCTAATCAGATAATCTAATTGTAGATTAAATAACTACATGGTACAGAAAGATTGGATTCATTGGGATTGAACCGATTACATCGTCATAGGCCTTAACCTGTTGGGAAATTCGATTTACATAATAATTATTGTATAGTGGATTGGACGGAATGCTAAATTATGATGACCTGGGAGCAATTTGGCGTCTCCGCCAGCATTTTTCATTTTCCCCATGAGCTTGTAACACAAATAAACATCGCTGCTCATAACACTGGGAGCACCAGATTAATCTCTAAAAATGAATTACCATAAAAACTTACGTGGTAAAGAGCACTGAAGAGCTGTTGGTACTATAAACTAATTTTGGAAATGACACCCTTTGTCGAAGTAATGTAGTTTTAGAGAATGTGGAAATTGTTACCCCAAAATTTGAATCTGGGGAAAGACTAAGGTTTTTTTTCTCAAGCATCTGAAAACACACAATTCTGTGCAACGAGGGTATTTTGTTCTTTCTTTCATTACTTTCTTGCAGTGGCGGCATGCTGGTCGAAATGTGGTAGTGAAAGAGGGAGACGCCGAGGAGTGGAGTAACAAACGTCTGGGGGACATGTGGACTGAGGCCCCGTCCCCCACCACGCCCAACCCACTGTACCATTAAAGTAAGAATGGTGGGAAGTTCTGGAATAGGATATCTTAACCGGAGTAGTTGAGATGGTCGAGCTTGCAGGAAATGCTCGTCATTGGAAATACACAAGGTTTCTAAGAGACCGTGTACGATGATTGTCTTAAAAGAAGCAACATTTGTTATCTTTGGAACATAAAACTGAAGTCCGAATATCTAAGGGAAATAGATCCATCCAGACCGATTACCGCGGGCAGTGTTGCCTCACTGTAATTGAAAGCAGGATGTTTATCCCTGAGAACGTTCAAACTTCGTGATGCGCGCATGCGTTTTCTGGTTGTTTTTTCAACGTTCGTCTGACGTGGGTTACTGGTATGAAATTAATCATACAATAATTCGAAGTCGTTTATCAATTTCTTTTGACATGATCTGTGACATTTTAACGGTTTTGAAACATTTATCATAACGGTTGCAAACTGGGGAAAAAACTGACATTGAATTTAGTGCATTATTAGTTCTTTAACCGTACTTGTGAATGTTTGTGTATTAATTATAGGTAATGTGTTGTTCAGGTGTTTTTTTAGGGTGTTGGTTTGTTCGTTTGTTGGGGTGTTTGTTTGTTTTTCAGTTAAAATGGTTTTCATTATATATTTCTAACGAAATTGGTGCCCTTTTCTTGCGTTTGTGTAACTCTTTTTTGTTTTATTTGTTTCTTCTATCATTGTGGCTGATAAAAGGAGTTTTTTTATTTATTATGCGCTGATGTTGAATATTTTGATGTTTGCTCGAAGATTTAAATTAATATATTAAACATTCATACGTAAAATATACTTTAGACTTTTTGCGTTTTATTTATTTGATCTCGACACCAGAAGTACCCGCGTGCGTTTCAGCATCATCAAACATATCAACCTATATTTCTTCATAAACATAACTATAAAAAAAACAATAAATAAAGCTCGTACAATATTGATGGTTGAGTCGCTCAATGACGTCGACAGTATGACGGGCCAAGCCGTAAATCAACCAAATGAAAACACTGGGCCCACATTCCGGCAAACTCATCCTCAGCCTTAGAAAACTCTACTCGCCAACCTCTTACCACCGCTAAGATGATGAAGGGTACAGCGCCGAGAAAGAGGCGGAGGAGGACTATAAGAAAGGAAACAAAGACACATCAGAGATGAAAGTCATTTTGTTTTAAGTAAATCAAACAAGCCCGGTCGCCAATTTATCAAAAGACAAATCTAATCGAGCCTCGTTCCGCAGGGTTGCAGACGCTACATCGCATATACATTTGCAATGTGGATGCCCGGGTGACTTCGGCCATTACAGACGTCATAAACTAATGACAGGTGACATAGATCTTGGCTTATGAGGTAAAGAGATTTGCTTGAAATGTTCTTACAATTTTTTTCCTCGGAATAACTGTCTCACTGACAAAGTTTATCAGACCATGTTCGAATTCCTTCGTGTATGGCTATGGCCGAATCGATGAAAAGGCCTAGTCCTTCAACGTTTGGCATTGCAGCCAACGGACGTAGACGCAGCCGAAGTCAATTTATTTGGTAAAAAAAACATGCGCGTAAAGCAAAATGATTCGAAGACTTTTACACGGGAATCATGGGTCCGTCTTTCAGTTTTAACACCGATAAACGAACTGACTCATTGGTGGATTTAGAATGCATTTTAAACCGATTCTACAATTCGTTTCACAAAGGATAACTATTTCTTCTAGTCTAGGTTCCTGTCTACAACCCCCCCGCCCCCCGGCCTACAGGTTACTGAGCAATGAACTTACATGATCATTCAATGGTTACCAGAAAACGATCATAAATAATAAAATGAAAAGGATTAGTTTATAAACGTATTACTGACCGCGAACAGGAATTTGTTTCGCTAAATAAGTGACAGAAGACATAGATTCAGTATCACGTGATGGATACCCAGGCAACAAAATTAATAATTGTAAACCCTGGGCTGTTATAATTCGAGCAACAATTCACGGGTACTCGTCAGTGCTTCGAGACCAGTGACGTTTTCTTCCTTTCAACAGCCTTTACACGAAGAAAATGAACCACTAGCCTATTGACCCATTGCACAACAAACACCACACTTACACGTGCCTATTTTGGGTGTCAAAATGTACACAAAGGAATTGACCGCCAAAATGGTGGGCGTGCATTGTGCGGAGATGCGTTCCGCCTTATGCAAGGGGTAAATATTGGGTTTCTCTCGGCGGGTGCGACCGCACCGCTGAGCCTCAGATAGAAGCTAACCCGGCCCAGGTTTGGCGTGAACTCCGCTGATTACTAGAACGCTCATCGAACATCCACCATTTTGCAAGCAGGGCTACATTCCTGCTCACTTTACAACCTCTAAAGTAACCCCGTGAACCGCGTTCTCCCTCCGTGCTTCTACCCCCCCCCCCCCCCCCCCCCCCCCCCCCCCCCCCCATCGTGGTATGTAGCAAATGAGGCAGTTAATATGTCAACACATTTTAATCAACCAGAGTGGACTGGTCCAGTTTTTTTAATTTGTTGGATCGAGTTCTCCTAATATTATATCTCACTTCTTATGCCCGTCTTTTAATTAAAGGATTTTGCTGGATGGCCTGGTGTGGCAATTAATTGTATTTTTTTCCTGACAGTATGAGCTGTGCTAGAGTCCGTGAAAAATTTGTGAGACTTAAATACTTATACAGTAGGTGTGCAAATAGGAAATGGTGCTAACCTCAAATGATAAGAAAGGATCGAAATGAACGAGGTGTGTTCTTCGAGCGATGACTTCAAGAAAAGGCAGCAAATGTCTGCGCGAGATTCCGTGTTTCGTGACAGGAGAACTACAAGGAAACACATCGATGAAGATACCGAGGGAGAACTTTATCTGAATACTCCTATATAAAGCAGGCTGTTCACCCATTTCCAATGTTAGATTGGTGCATAGTCATTGTTAAGTCCTACAGAAACATTGCTGAATGTACAATGATTGTAACCCTCCTGACCAATGATTCGTAGAATTACTAATTCCCCATACAGTGGGTTGGTTACCAAACTAAAGAGCCATGCCTTGTCTGGTGACCTTCAACCTCATTTTGATGCATCAACCTATCACACGTCAACTCAATTTAGAGATGCACTTACACCCATTTTACTCAAGCGTTGGCTTTGTTTTAATACTGAGCTTATTACGGTATAGCGTAGCACCTCTAATTACACAAGAGATGAGTTCGGTTAGTTTGGTACACCACTGTGCATGATTATAATTTTTCATTTTCGCAGACTGATCTCCCCACGGCCAGCTGAAGCATCGCTCCGAGACTCGCGCTGTTAATTAACAGTATTGATTGAACACTTCTTATCTAAAAATGACAAGATTATGATAAGAGTTCAAACAAGCAAACCCTGTCCATAAAAAAAACTTGTTTTATGTTTTGTATTTATTTAAGGCTTTTGCCGTGAAATGCCACATTTGAAAGAAATTCATGCACGGGCATGAGATGGTATGAATGCGTAATAACACAAAATAACAACAAAGTATGAAGAGATATGCATACATCCGAATAACTGAAATGACAATATTTTGAGAGAACACAGTGCATAACTGAACATGAACCTGAAACAATTTCCAAACAGCGTATTCTCCAGGCTCGGCCGTACCACAAGAACAGCGGCATTGCTAGGCACCAACATACAGTGCTCTGTGACGGAAAGGTTGCCCCGAAACAATGTTATGGCATGTCATTTTTGATGGGGCCCAAGTACAAACGGCCAGAGACTGACATAATGGAGTCACTTTGCAAGTCAGTAGCGTCCTAACAATCTCCAAGTTCAAGTTGGCAACTAAACTAAACACAACAAATTCCCGAAAAGGTTGGCGACATTAATCTCAGATGTCCAGTACAGTGGATTGAAACAATTACGGTAAGGGACACACCTGCTGTGGTATAAACCTTCACCTGTCATGTAGACTGAGTACTGGCATCATCTGTATAGAATTCGTGCCCGCACTATAAAAAGATTTTACTATCAATAACAATCCTCTCCCCCCATTTTGATGAAACAATTCAGGCGAAAGTGACCTTGCAATCCTTACTTATTTTTAATAGTATTAGTTTTTATTTACAACAAGTTGATTCCGTCCCAACGATAACAGCTCGTCGAACCGTCGCTAGACGTAGGAAACGCGCAGGAACCATTATCACGTCAGAGCGTGGCCCGTCCTTCGGTCATCCGGGTACGAAAGGGGGCGCTGTTGAAAATGTTTGACGCACACAAAGACGACATTCTGACGAGTCTTCTGGCACAAGTTTTTGTTTCGGTTATGAATATTAAGTAGATCACCACGGAAGCCACAGTTGTATACAATTTACGGACCTTTCTTTTGCAATGTTAATTAAGTAATGTACCTGCCGTTTGTTAACAACGGGCAATCATCAATGCAAAAGATATAAGGTTACTCAAAAACCCATCCTTAATATTACAAACAATAATTACTTAAAATGAGTCAAACTGAGCTATAATGGAAACGCCCTTTTATTGCTGAGTGCGTAAATTTTAATTATGACTTGAATAATAAAGATAGAGCTAACATGTTTATCAACGCATGGCTAAACATTTTAAGCCTAAGGGCCTTGTCACACGAGGCAACTTTTCCAGACACTTTGGAGGCAACCAACTGCAGTGCATGCTACAGGACCACTTCGGTAGCACATGAGTCATTTTTCAAACAATGTCTTATGATCCCCAAGAAACATATAAATTATGAACATTGAATTGTGAATGCCGTTTCTTCATGGAGATTGCCTGGAACTAGTTGCCTGTAAATTGCCTCGTGTGACATCCCTAACGTTCATAAAGAGAGTCTATAAAGTCCTTAAGCTACAAGATGCAATTAATGTGACGATGTAGATAGAAAGAGGGTGCGATTTAGCGGTATAACCCTTTTGTGTGCTACCATATTCAAAACGATTATCAACAGATGTAGTTCATGATATTATTCCAAAAAGCTGTCCTAGATAGATGCCCACATAACTGCGTTTCCTTGCCAAGCAGAAGCCCGCCCTCTGTTGTTCAACACCCTACACTAGTTGTACTTGATTATGTTTACATTGAAGTGAATTTCTGATCTGCATTCATTATAACCCTTTTCTAAAATAGTCAATAACACAAATGTTTGGCAACTTTATCAGAGGGAATAGTGTCTGAAAAATCACCGTGTAAAATAAAATCGTAACATATTTCTTATAACATAACAAAAACTGTTAACATTTCAAAGTATCATTGTTGCAGTTGCTGAAAAGTGTATTGTTCTCTTAAAGATCATTCCTAATATTTTAATGATGTGTTAAATCTCAAATTCCCAGCTACAGTTGTACTGAGATATTCCCATATTTATTAATGGCCAGACACTGACTTATTCCAAGCCCCCGCAACTCAGACTTGCACTTCCCGATTGCAAACAATTCACGGCCCCACTACTCGATTTCAAGCTCCATTGTAATCGACATTCGATAGTTTTCATTCAGCTTGTGGAAGTCTGCGGTGAACGAACCCCAAATAATGGCTCATCTTAGAAGGGACCTGTGCCATTCTTTATGTTCGTAAACTAGTATACTTGTCACGATGTACAGACTCGGATCACAGGGTCTTACTGTAACATAATCTGGAGATTAAAATAAAGGACGTCTACACATTAGCTATAGTTATTATTGTAAGCCTAAACTAAATAGAGAGTTTGAACCTCACCCCTGCCATACCCACCCACCCCACTCCGGTATGGTGTCTATACTTAACCTGTCGATTGTATATTCAGTTAAACGTGTATTTACCTTTTCAGAAAATACAATAATTATACGGTAAACAATGGAAAGACAAAGATATCAATGTATAGGCCTATACATTATAGACTTTGGGAGATGAGTTGATTCAATTTGTGTCCATTATTCGTCTCGCCACTCCCAGAAGAAAACGATGTTATGTCACCTTCGAGGGGGAAAGCACATCAATATTTTGGGGAGGAGCTCATTAGTTTCAGTCCTCTAGTTTCCAGGAAATACATCATAGCAACGAACCAGGGAAAGTATCATCAAATTTTAGCTATGACTGAGGCAATCGATATAAAAAGCACGTTAATTTCAGTGGGGGGTCTTCCACTACTGATGTTATTTCCTGGACTTCGACAATATTTCAGACGGTAATGATTCCCTGGAAAAATTGGTTGGTACTGAGATGAACTTTATAATTAGTGAGCTCGCAGATTGAAGATACCACCACCTGGTTGCCTTGTTGATTGCGTAAGAACACGAACACGATCACACGTGTTTGTGAATACTGTGCGCAGGGGACATTACGTTTTGTTTCCGTTGGTTTTGTTCATGAAGGAGAACCGAGGACTGTCCTCGTTATGTCATTTTAACGCTTGGGATCCTTTTTTAAAACGTGTTCAGTTTAAATGTGTAAACACGTTCACTGATACATACGAGTGCACATCACCAATGAATATAAACTGATACTAATTTTCGATATCAGACAATTGAGCCGGCGGCGGTTTTCAAAATTCATGGTCACTTCTTCTAACCGATCCGTAAATTAGAGCCATGCCCCGCGGCAAACTAACAGACAGACAGACACCTTCACTACGCTACTCCTTTTCACTGATTAGGTGTTAACACAAAGGCAAGATGGCGTCTATAGATGGTTGCCACAGCAACGCCTGACGCAAAAAGGAAGTCATCTGATCTGCGACGAGGGACCTTGAAAGTGGCTCAATATTGTGTTTGGGATTTTCTTGCTAAAAGGGAGGGGGGAGTAAAAATTGATGCTAAACACATACAGAGACAAATACGTGCAGATAATTTAAGAGCATTTGGTTTGGTACTTATTGACAAGGAGGGATACAGACTGACAAACGAGTCTCATTTTTGTCGCAGTTTTAGGAGTTGCGGTGTAATGTTTTCTCTAATCAGCGTTCTTGCCAGGCAACAAAAAGACAGTCACCGGAGAACTTTTACCTTTTATAAAAATATTGTGATATACTCCAATTTAAATCAGCGTAACCAAATGCTGGTTATAACAATAGTTTGGCTCTTTCTTAGCTATAAAGACAAATCAATACTCATAATTACAAATGTACAGGACAGCCTAAAAGAATCAACCGCTCATATCCAATTTTAAAGTTTGCAATTCATCTATTAACTATCAGAAAATAAAATAATCGGTCTACATTTGTAAAGGTTTAGTAAATTTTAAACAAAATAAAGAACAACACCAACAACACCCAGGAAAGTTTGAAACCATCTCATGTTGTCTGTATTTGTTTGTTTGTTTGTTTGATGGGGGTGTTTGTTCGTTTGTTTGTTTGATTTGTTTGTCCTTGTTTTCGGGGGGTATTAATTACGCAATAACAAGAAAAGTGCACGTTTTATGTGAGCTTCCTTGTGATTATTCGATACATTTCGCGTAATTGTGTGTCCGATTATGAGAAGTCAGGTTGAGTATGGATGCAGGAATACACCATGGGGGGAACAACTCTCCGTGGAGTTTGGTTCTATACGTCTTTCAGATTTTTTCAGTGACAACATTTTGTTGTCGATCATTATCAAAAATAGGTGTCTCTTATCTTATATAATTATCTGCACTAGAATGTTTGTAAATCATAAAAAATACCATAAGACACGTTTGCTGTGGTATAATGCAGTGCCGATAGATCGTGCCGAAACTACAGCGAGATTCATTACTCGTTGAGAAAGAGGAGTGAGTAAAGAGTCCAACGGGAAAACTGACAACTCAATCATTCCTGCCAACGTTACAGGTAGCCTAAGCAACGGCATAATAACTAAGACACACACGCTCATAAAAATTGTATAATACAATAACAAATATTTGCATAGCGTCAAATCTCTTTAAAAAAATGCTCCCACGTGCTTTACATAACATAATTATGAAAACCTTAAAGAGATAAACACAAGTATTTGTGGAAGCACTAGTACCAATGTACGTGTATTTTATTTTATTTTGTTTTTTATTTCGACAACAATCCTACAAAAATAAAAAAAGGGAAAGTCAAATGTAAACATAGAAAAAGCCTAAAACTTAAAATTGACAGCGTCATAAAAAGAGCGTAATCAACTGCACAAAGAAAACAACATTATACTTGGATAATCCAGTGACGACAAAGATTCCGTCTTTCAGAAGTACATGCTACCTAAATTCGAAATTCAAAAAGGTTGAAATTTGACGAGCAAGTTTAAATTTGCAGGTTGTCAGAAACATGTTCTTCAAGCATGTAGTTGCAAACGAATGGCGTACAAATAAATTAACGTGGTGTCGACGTAAACTCGGACTTACAGTCGACATTACACTGTAACGCTCGTTTGTTTTTGTTTTTTTAGCGAACCATCGCACATCACATGACCAATAAGTCACCAATGGGACACTATTTTAAAATCAGCTGGTGACCAATGATGTCCCTTCTCTGTTCATAGAATAGCAGGTTGTTGTCTGTTTATAGAATTGAAGGTTGTAATTACGTTCTTTGACACTATGCATGATGATGATAAATAGTAGGAACTTGTACATGGAAACAACATGCTGGCACGAAGACGGAGACTATCGGTTGAGAGGGAAAAACGGTCTATGGGGAAAAATTACCAATATAGCTTCCGTTGAGATCGCACCTCGTTTTGTGTGAAAGACCTTCAGGTTCAAATAATAGTGTTTACTATGGCGCCTCTGAACACAGTCCGCGTCATCTACTGGGGAATACAAAAATAAGCTCCATGGTGTAGTTGAAGAGCGCCCGCAGATAAATTCACAGCTACTGATGTGACAGTGAACGGCTGTTTCGTGCGCGGATATCGCCTTATTATAATGACGGGAATACACATTAAATGGTATGTCTATCTAAAACAACTGTTTTGTAAAGAATTTTTTTTAAAGCAAACATTAATTTCACATTGTGTCACTTTGTCAGTTTGCAAAAACCATGATGCTTCATAGAATAAAGTTACCAGCTAAAATACAGTGTCACATACACCGTTTGTGCCTGGTATCCTGTTCGTTTTCGCTTAATAGCAGAACGTGTTAGTGCCATTTACTGCTTAAGCAGCTTTATGAGGTTGGGCCGGTTACCGTGTCATCTGTAAAGTGCGTGATTCGATGGGCCGTATAAAGGAAGAATTCCGCGAGAAATAGTGCCACGAAATCGGGCCCTGTTTTGGGAGGAAGTTTCTCCTGCTTTTTGCCCCGGATCCAGGTTTTAAGAAGCTGATTGAATGAAAATAAGAAACCAGACTGTACGGTACGCTGGGGCGGGAGGGAATGGTAGCATCAGAGACTGGAGACCGCCTGAGTTCACAGGCCAAAAGAATTTGCAACTACTGTGAAATGTTGTACAAAATTGAAATTTTGGGTTGAACAACGAAATATTGACTCAAGTGGGATTTGAACCAAAGACCTCCGGTTTAACGTGCCGGCACTCTACCAACTGAGCTTTCTAGCCCTATGTTGGCGGTCTCTCTATTTTGTCAATGTCTTCGTCCAGGTGCCAGTAAAAAGCCATACACATAAGCTTAAGATACAACCTGGGAAAAGGCAGCCAAGGGATCAAATTAAAGTTGTCTACAAGTCAACAGATTGATCTTTATAGTTAGCTGCGATGTTTATGAGACTCATATCGTCATTCATTGACAGTTTTTATATTCTAAAGGCAAAACAAAAATGTTACTAAACATGATCCAGGGTTCCCACTATGAACACTCCCTAGATCCAATACGAGGTGGGTCAAGGTTGTTTTGCTGCGCCACAGAACGCAGAGTTGTCTTTGTTGTTGAGCAGCTGTGCACTCCAAGAACTCCAGGGTCAGATTTGACCCGGACCCTGGATCCCAGGGGGCTCGATCCATTTTTGGGGTCAGGCTGACAGAGAACCGGTTAAGAAACGGGATTTAAGCTCAGCTTCTGCGTCAGTTTGACCGATCTCTGGGTCATTTTGACACAGATTTGGGTCACACTGACTGATGAATGGGTCAATCCCCGGGACCCAGAATAAGGTCAATGCTGACGCGGGAGTCGAACCCATTCCGCAGCAGGTCATTTTAGTGAACAAAGCTCTCGGTTTAAAAATACAATACACATCACTGTGTCGACGGGAATCATACATGTTTAAAGCCTACTTTTAACCACCACACATAAAAGAGCAGTTCGAAATATAACTCTAGTCTATAATACTGAAGACAAGATAATGACTTGCATGTTTTGAAGTCCGTTCAATCTATTTTTGGCCGAGCAATGATGAAAAAGTTGCTTCAATTCTGACCTTTAAAATGTAGGAAAAAGGCAGTATTCAAGAAAGCGTATTTTCCTTTTTAATTCCCCTTACGGGATTAGGAAGACGCAAACCCACTTTCTAACCGATCAATGCATAGAAAGCGCTATGGCGAAAAAATAGTATCAAGTTAAAAGGTTACAAGACAAGATGGGTGGATGGGACGTCACCCAGCTTGGTCATCGTCAGAAAGACCGGGTATGTGTTAAGAGTGAACTATCGTCCAGAAGTGCCAGGCTAGCTTATAAATAGTCCATGTTACGTTGTGTGTTACTTCACATCTATGCCGCTGATGTCACCACGGTCAATTTCAATGCTAACATATGCCGCTCGCCGGGCACAACAAGCCCACGTACCTCTATGGTTTCACTGTCGCCTTTAATGAATTTATCATAGAGGGCGTTCTAGTGTCACATTGTATTATGATATTCTCTGATACAAACATAGAGCATAGCGTCAACTGTCTATCAATGATAACACATATCAGCTGGGTGGATTATGTCAGCTTATACGTTACACTGATCGCCTTACTTGAATAAATAGTGTACATAAAAATAGTGTACATTCTATAATGCCCATGTCTATCATAAATGACACTCCGGACGCCGAATTCGTGGGGAATTTGTGCGCTGCTTTTGTAGACAGGTTTGGTGCTACATTTAGGCCAGGTTCGAGCTACATCTTATAGGTACGGGTTGTGGCTACACTTAGGTTCGACATTTTGTTACGGGTTTTGACTACATTTAGGTTCGTGCTATATTTCGGTAAGGGTTGTGGCTACGTTTAGGTTCGAGGTACATTTAGGTACAGGTTGTGGCTACATTTAGGTTCGAGCTACATTGAGACATGGTTTGTGGCTATATTTAGGTTCCAGCTGCATTTTGATTCGAGCTACATTTACGTGCGGGTTGTGGCTATATTTAGGCCCGCGCTATATTTAGGTTCGAGCTACATTCACGTGCGGGTTGTGGCTACATATAGGTTCGAGCTACATTTAGGTACGCGTTGTGGCTACATATAGGTTTAAGCTAAACTTAGGTTGTTCTCGGGCTAAGTTTAAGCAGCCGCACAGCCGACCAAAAAAAAAACAACAACAGAGAGCCCCAGATTGTGACTAATTGGTGTATAACAGTTTCTTTTTCAAACGTCAAAGATTAGGTTCTCCACATTGTAGCCAGTCGTTTTTTAGAAAGTTTAATTTTTTGAAGTGCAGAACTGACTCACAATTCCTAGTAACTAGTAATGGCTAGCTGCGACGAGTCATTTACTTGTAAATGTATTGAGTTGAATCGATATAAAAAAAACAATCATCCGTCACCTCATAAACCACGCATGGATCGCTTGAGAAAGAATTTAAATTTATAATAAACAAAACTGAAATTTACTAGATGAACTAGCTGTAACATTTCCTAGAAAACGAGGTTTCCATTGTATTATTCGCGACTTAAAGACTCAGTGAGTGTAATATTTCCTTTGCCGAGTTAATGAAGATGATATGCTGTCCGCGGAACGTGCACAATTCCGATCACTTAACGCACTGACAACTTCACCCAGACCAGGTCGAGTGCGTGTCGCTCCATACCGTCAACTTGTTATACTTTCCCCCCACAGTCAATCCAGTGCGCCTCGGCAAATCGCCACAATCCTTCTGCTTCGTGAGAAATGTGCTATACAGTGTACTGTGTTGTTTCGAAGTCAACAAACCTGGGAGAGAAATGCACCTCATAAAAGTGCTTTTAACTCAAGGTTCTGCATCCCGAAAAAAAAAAATTATGAATTTAGGAGATAATTTTTTACAGAGAGTGAGGAGCGAGCTTGTTTCACATGGCAACTGAATAGCCGCGCTTCTGTCAGTACAAAGGCATATGACGTACACGCCACCTGCTGATTTCTATACATTTCTATTCGATATTATTTGTTTGGATCCGTATTTTTGTTGTTTCGTATAGTAAACAGCCAGAAAGTACTTTTAACTCAGACAAAAAAGATTGAATAAATAGACGGAATAATGCAACGGAGATTTGTAAGAGTATAGTTGACCACTACAGATAGCGACGACACGTCCCTGCCTTCCTGTACAGAACCAGATGACGCACTTAGTCACCTGCGGGTCTCTGACGATTCTAATAAACAACGAACATTGTGTATACCTTTTTATTATTTATTTGTTTGGATTCAACACCTTTCTGTTCAGGGAGAATAGACAAACACATCTTGCTAAAGGGGGGCAATAACGCTGAGGCACGCGGGGAACAAACGCGGCAGGACGTACAAATCGCCTTGAAGAAAGACGGTTACTGACCCCTGTCTGCCGCGGAGGGATATCGATTCCCTAGCACAGCGGTTCAGGAAAAAGGATTGGATGTCTATCCTCGCTGGACTGGCTGCCCAAGAGAGTGACAGAAGCCAGGCTTAATTTACACAGTTCATTATTCCCGACGATTAAAGCCTCAGAGCTGTTAAAACTCCTCGGTGTAGATTGATATCACACAAATCATAGCCAGTAATGGCAACTAGTGTTGCGTTGGTGGGGATACCACAGTGCATAGTTGTATACATCAAACTATATATGTCCATGTGGTTTTATTTACTTATATGTTTCTTCGCCGGTACGCAATGAATCATTACATATTACTGGTCATATTTGTGGTACAGAGATAATAAAGTACACTGAACTATAGAGGGCTCGGTTTGGGAAAGAGCCAACTTCACTTGATCTTAACAGCAAATCAATCGTAAATGCTATGCAGAGTGTGACGTCACAGTTTTAACAACTCATTTTAAGATGAACCTTGGCGCTTTGTGACGTCAAGAGGTGTTTGTGTGCTGATATCGCTGAAAATAATACAGTTGCTGTCTGCTACCGGTAAACAGTGTCAAGCGTTGTGTAGAGTGCGATATTAATAATGTCCAATTTGAGTACGTGTTCAAATAAACTACATTCCAAAATATAATAAACAGAAATTTCCGTTATCCCAAAAGCAATATTGGAATATTATTACAAGCACAATTGACCCAACCGTAAAATAAATACCACAGCTGTGTGGGTTGTCACATAAATCCATGTCAGCTTATTTCGATTTTATTTTGTCCATCCTCCATAATTAGATGTCTGTTTAACACCCCAACTTGTGCAGTAAAGTAATACTTACCTGTCACTTGTTAATCGCAAGATTCGCGCGTCAGCACTAATTTAATACCCTATAGGTTCTGGCCGTGTGGCATGTCAGTCTACCCCAAAACACATCAATCACAGTTTGGATTTATGGAAGGAATTAACGCCTACAGGGTGGTTATATTGCAATGCGTAATCAGCTTTTATTTTCAGAAATATTCACAAAAGCCAGACAAAGGATTACGTCCAAAAGGATAATCAGATTCAGTATTGGAACTCGTAGTTAAAATCGATCGTTGAATAATTATCTGCATCTGTACACATGTTTATATGTAGTTAACTTATGGAGTTATTTTCAATCGTGGTTAGACTAGCTTATGCCCACGACTTTATTTGCCGTTTGAAAGAATCCCATGATATAATGATACGATTCATCGTGCAGACATATCCATCTGAAACAAAGTCATCCTCAACAAAACTGTTTTGTATCTCTTATAAAAACGGGGAGCATGAACACGTACCAATCGGTGCGAACCCAAATTTATAGAGTACAAACATTTTACAAATACATGTTTTGCCAAGTGCTTCTTTTTGAGACCACAGTAACATTTTTGAAGGACAACAGTAGTATCTTCCTTCGCACAAAATACTGACCAGGGTACTGACCAGAGGGGGAATCCCCTCCCCCTGCCCACCCCCACCCCAGGTTACGCCACTGCTTTTGTAGCTGAACCTTTATATAGACGTTCAGAGGTGACGATTCCGGTAGAGTCTGAATCGAAATATATATCCATGTCCTGATAACTCTAAAGCCTGTATAGCTTACAGTGATTATTTCTCAGGTCACAAGTTCCTTGTTAAGACACGCAAGCACCCCTATCCGCAAGGCCCTAACCGAGATATGGTTTTCCCTCTTCTTCTCTCTGGATTCGAAGTCCAGACGAATTTGCAGTCCAAACGCTCGCTACTTCCCACTCACCCGGGACTCGATCTCACCTCTCATCAGTCATCCGCTGTAGATTGAGGGCCACTTGTCCAGGCCATTTGCATCAAATATGGATCATATATCCATAAAAATGATTGCTTGAGCTATCATTCTTACGGTGAATCTCAGTGGAGGTTGCATATGAGTTCGATTGCCCCCTCGTTGTAGGCAGACTGTACCTTCTTGTAATCTCTCATGACTATAAACACTTTTATGCATGGGATTTTATTGATGCGATGAGTGGAGAGTCCACCAGTTTAAAACATATTACAAAATTGAGAATAGTACAAGAGAGGAATACCGATGTAGGACAGGTCATCGACACATCAAACATCTTTATCTTATCCTGAGGTGGATACGGAGAACATCTTGTTCTAGAAACATTCAAGATGATTGGAGTGACGAAAGAACATTAACAAGATTCCTAGATCACAATTGAGCGGTATGCTGAGCCGAATAATGGGTAAAGGCCATACTTGGCATACATGACTGAGATTGAGAATCAATTTTGCCCAGATTTCTTATATATAACAGAAATAAAGAAATAACTCTGGGTCATAAATTGATCCAGCAAACAGGTCTAGCGACCGAGCGTGTAGTTTGACTTGAGCAATTATTTACACGGCCAGCCAATGTAATGAAATGTCACTTGTATTGCAGTCGTATATACTAATCAATTGCAGCAAAGTTAAAAGACTTAAGTTGCTTTCAGTTATAATACATTTTTGAACCATTGATTTTTCTGTCATTATTTTGTGGGATCAAGGAGGGGAAATGTTGTAATTATTAACCAATGTTTTAATAACTTTGAATCCAGTTATTTACACACACGCCCAAATAAATCGGAGCAACATAAATCACAACATCGACAAAAACGTGACGACAAAACAACGCGGTTGACGACTTGACCTAGGATACAACTTAACGAGCCTCCACTCTGAGTGGTAACTGGGGCACTTTAAAGCTATGACGTAAAGTGGAACATGTGTATGCTGAAATGCACGGTGGAGACGCTTTAAATTCATCGGAAATAGGGACCACTTTCCCGCTTAATCAGGATCACGACAAAACAACAACGCGCAAAGCCGCTGCAAAGCAAACACGCTCCGCACGAAGTTTGGCGAGGCAAGTAGTAAAGAATACTGAAAGCATGTACATCGTAACACAGATCCGCCAAGTCTTTGGGGGTTGACATGTTGCATAGGCCCCTTTTTCTCGCTCAATGTAATATACAATGAACATGAGGGTTGAATCTGGACGTTTTACAAGTTCAGAGCATGTTTAAATTTAAGTTTTATGTGCAGGTGAATTCAGTCGCCTTCTTTGACCAGTAGTTCTACAAACATGCAGACACATTAAATGACAGCACATGCCGACAACATACGCATAGATTATTGCTTTAAAAAATGTAGTCGCTGACGGCTAATTTCAACGGGAAACCAGCTCCTCTTAACGACCACCAAATTGCTTTCTTTAGCTGGTAGCCTTTTTTGGGCTCATCCAAAAATTGTCTGCGCTCGGCAAACTTGCGTGCCTATCACATTCTCTATATAAGGAATGAATCGGCCTTCGGCAATGATTTTGTACAAGCATGGGGGGAAAGGTGGGTGTTGTTCACAAAGGGGATGCGATGCTAAATCAACATGTCTCTAGGTTACAGCTATAAGCTGAATATAGACTATTTGTGCTTAATGGAACTCCAGGGTCCTATTCTAACATTGGGACATTCAGCTTATTGTTCACGCGGGGCCTTTTAAAGCCAGAAAAGCGAAAAACATAAAAATAAAAATCAGCGCGTGACGTCAGCAAAGACACATCAACTAGGTCACCGTGATCCAGAACATACGAAGGTCAAATGAGGTCATCATAATTTAAGGTCATGGAATAGCCGTATAGAATTGCTGTGTGTCGGTTTATCAGGGATAGGGAGCGAAAAAAACGGACATCAGTCATAAATGTCACGCTCGAAAAACACTAAATAAGATATTCGATTTCTTACCTTAAGGGATTGCTTAAGCAATTGCTTCATTTGGAAATTGACACGTTGAACATCCTGGCAAACAACGTGGTTACCTTTAAGAAGAACAGGCACGTGGAGCCCTTTTGAAAATCAGTCCGCCGTACTCAGCACGGATTGTAGACTGGAGGGCCTTCTAAAAAAAGGTTTTATTTTCGACTATGATATCTTGATGACGTCATCAATTCCAACCTTATGTTAGCGCCATGCTTTACAAGGAAAGTCTAGCGTTCGGCCAATTAAGGAATGACATGTCCTCACATTAACAGGATCAAACTTCATAACTGATATAATGGTAACTTGGTCTCAAGCGGTTTGTCTAATCTGGGGCGGCATCCCGGGCCCCCCATGTAGGGTAAGTCTCAGCTGCTGATGGGACTGAGATGGTAACTGAATTTATACGGATAAATCAAACTAAAAAAAGGAAGAAAAACAGCATCAGCAACAACAACGGACGACTCATAAAAAAATAGCTTTTATCCACGGCCAAAGGGAAACATTTAAATACCATCACAATTTGAGGTGAATCAAAACTGTTGTTCTTGGTCTACTAGTTATTTGTCCATTCAAGTCAAAGTTTAAGGTGGGGAGCTAATCTCAAGACGTATGAAGTTTATTTGCCTGAAACCTTCTCAGCTAATTCAAATGTTTCCCGTCTCAACGACGTCCCCGTGGTACGGCAGATATCCGGGGTCAAAAACCTTTTACCGTGCTACCGATATGTGTCATGTTCCCCGCAAAAGCACGTAATAATAGTACGAATAGTTTCCCCCGCTTGCCTCGATTTGGGAGCGCCAATTAAACTTGGGAAAATCAAAATGGATAGACAACGTTTATAAATGTATACAGGGAGCGTATCACCTTTGAATATACTCAGGCCTTGGCACGAAACGTCACACTAAGTTGCACAAATTGAAGATAACAACTGACTTCAAATCATCTTAATTTAAGACGATTATTGTTCAATTTATACTTCGATAACGTCAACTCGCAATAAACGGTTTGCGTGAACCCATTCTCAGCCGCAAGGACACTTGGTCGGGAAGATTTGAGATTTAAAGATGAACTGAGGGTTTCAAGGATGTTTAACTTGAAGAGTTCCGGAGTGTCTTAAAACCAAAGACATGTTTTAAGAATGGAAAAAACAAGCTCACGTGAAGTATTAACTATCTTAAGTGATTCTGAGGTGGCATCATCTTTCCTGTTCTTGTCGCTTTAAATTCCGAGTGACAAACAAATATCAAATCGGATAAGACTGACAATCTATGAGTCGCCTATCCGCTCGACTGCGCCCGGCGCCCAATTTACCCTCCCAAATGAGTCGCACGACCCAATCACATCATCCAATCCAACCTGTTTGATTGTAGGCGACATCTTCAAACATTCAGCCTACTTTATCTTTCAATTCTTACGCTTGGTTAATTAGCTTACCATCAGCGGCCGGTACGGTGCTGCTCCGCGTCAGCCTCAGCCGATTGTCTTGGATACTACTCGTCTGCGCCATTTCATGTTGTCTTTTGCAACAATATGTGATGGGAAAGGCGGCACCAGAGCAACCTCCGCAGCGGTCTCCTGATGTCCGAGTAATCCAAAACTCAATATCCACTACTCTCTTTCTAGTCCACCTCTTCCTTCTTCACGTCGGGGAAAGAACAGAAGAGAATGAAGGAGCGAGGGAGAGATACACACACACACGAAGAAAATCACAATCTTTTGATAGGCCGGCTGCGGAGGCTTGGGGTATATCCCAGGAGACCATCAAGCTACGGCGTGAATAGAAACGCTGGCTTGCCCAGCCTCATTATTGAGCCAAATCCCCCCGCGCGCACGCTCCTGATCAACTTTCTCGCCCGAGTACCAGAGTTGTATCGTTTTTCGCGCCATCGATTTATTTTGGCGCGCTGGTGAAAATTGGACACGTGCGTCACACAGGCGCCGAATGTATCAGGATGCATGTTGCATTTCATTTTGCACCACTTGTGAAGAAAAAAAGGGCAACGACTGCATTTAAAAAAAAAATGTGTCTTAATTAAAATGACATTGTTGGGTAGGCCCAAGTGTACCCCTAATTAAGTTTAATCAAGTCAGATTAACTGTCCCTTGGTGCAATGAAAACGTTAGCTGAAACCTGCTCCGGTCTTAAAACATTCCAATACCACATTCTTAAAAAAACAAAAAACAAAAAAAACCAAAAAAACAATAAACTACGCAAGTCACGTGCTTGTTCGAACACTGGGACCCATTAAAGTGTGCGAGTTTGTTTCCTTCACGCATTACCGCAATGTACCTGGGAACAAAGTGGTCCCAACAAAGATCGAATACGAGCAAGACTTCAACACACAAAAAACAAGGCTGACAAGTATGGCTACTTATATCAATCTTAACAGCATAATACTCTTTACAGTTTTCTTCAGAAACCAAAACAGCTTTACATGTAGTCTTTAACAGCTATACAATTTCCTTTTGCGCATAAGTTTGAGCACTCCACACCACCGTGTCTCTGCATAACGCCTCCCAGGCATTTAACCAATCCTCATCACGGGTGAACTGCAAAACCAATGTTAGGGTATGAACTGATGAAGTTGATGATTGCTTGAATTACATTTATGCGGTGCGGATCACATATACAATGATAACACATTTTATACTATCATTAACAACGCAGGAAAATCTTCGGGTGGATGGACTAAACAAAAAGGAATACTGTGCGTGTAAAAAAAAATGTGTTTAACACCTGCCCGGGGGGCACACCCGTATTAACTCCCCGATGAAGTGATAGTCAAGAATAGAGAGCGGGAAAAGAGATATATCATGAAAAAAAGGACTGCTACACTTGAGGCGAACGAACATGCTCTGACGAAAAGAAAACAGAAATGTTCCACTGGCTCGCAGCTATACATGCTCTGTAACAGCAACACTCAATATAGGACCTATCGGTAGGGTTGTGCACAACCGGTGGGCACGCCTAAAAGTAAAAGATATCGGTGAAAACGAATCAATTGACACAGTTAACATGTATACCGTGTACGCGACATGAAGAGTAGAAAAAGAAAGGGCATCAACCCCCGTGCACTAACAACGCAAGTTATTTACGCTATATATAAATCAACTAACCATGTTTATATTATACGATTCCCTACTACAGTGAGGTAATCTTGAAAGAATAGTTGACACTTCCTTAATCTTTTGCGTCCAATACTAACGCAATTCTTGCAAATCCTGTCGTGAAATACCAGAAACTCAGATCTAGGCCAGTGGTCATAATTATGCCACCACCGCACGGCCTCGATGTAACTAATTATACGGGATCTACAGGAAGAGTGAACCTCATTTTCGGGCCGTCTGACCATCCAGGTTAGTTTAGCTGGACCAATAATGTTGAGCAATCTTCCTCCTGTCATTAGGGAATAATAATTTATCTCTATTTTTGTGAAGCTCTCAAGACTTACCTCTATGCAAGTTAGTTTTTATTATTGGCGCTATGAGTTTGACGGAATAGCGCCTTATTAATTTTAATTGTTATGTTACGTTACGTTAACAGTACATTCACAAGTATGGAGAGCCGAATGTATTATATTACAGTGTACCACGTCAAATCCACGAGGATTTTCTGATATCTCGTACAGAAACTATGTAAGTGAGATAAATAAACCCAAACCACTGATGGGCTGGGAACTATAGGTAAGTTGAGGTGGTTGTATTATAGGGGAAGATAAAGCCAGGAGCACTGACAATGAGGGTCATCTTACCCTCAGCATGATCAGTCTGTGCAGATGGTTTCGACTTGCCTGAAGGAGATGTTATCGGTAGACAAGTGCACCGTAGACGCATTACAGGGGGGAAAAAAACCAAGCAACAACATCGCAACAACAGTAGTTAGCGCTGAAAATCCAAGCTCAAATTCAATACGAGCAGATTTAGTTGCATTTCGTTTCCTTAAATAGCATGGAACAAAATAAACACAACTGCAATTTTGTACTCTCGATGGGATTGCTCACCATGCTTTGCCACATACTGTTTGCAGCCACATTAAAAGGTCAGCTCAGCTTTCAATAAAGCCCTGCTCAAGAAGAAAATTTTTCTCAAATAAAACAAGAGAGAATTAAGAAGAAGAAAAAATCTGAGAGCGTTTTGTAAGCGTTTTCTCCCGATCGACAACGACAGGGGGATTATATTCGATTAGAATTCCCCCTTTCGGTTGTTGTCAAACCACAGATGTAACAGTCGTCGTCTGACCCCGTACCCGGGAAGGAGGTTGCCATCCTTACGGAGTCAAGAGAGTGAAGGCGTGCACACACTGCGATGCATGATTCAACAGCACTCATGGGGAAAACATGGTTGGAATAAAAATAGCGTTCAAACACGAGGCCAAGGTAACTCCACAAATAACGATACTTTAATTATCCAAACAAAGGGGCCGTAACCATTATAAGAATTGCATAGGGTTTCAGCGCTTGACCTTGTGCTCGGCCATCTACAATATCAGGCAGGAAGACACTTTCCATAATGCATCCATTATTGTAGCCGGTCGGGAACCTTTTTTGCTTAATATTAGAATCAACGTTATCATAAATACAGGTAAGGGGATTTGACCTTGATGACGTCAACATAGTTATCAGAATGTTCACAATTAATCACATGCCCAAAGTATGTCACTGGTTGAGCACCAAAGGATACCGTTGAAAAGACAATCGCCAAGCAACAAGCAAAATGACCTCTTGACAGCATGGTAACGATGCGTCTACCCAAACAGTAAAGCCATACGTATGGAGATACACAACCTTGAACTCCACGCAGCTGTTGAAGGTTTTGTACGAGCAGAGCCATACGACGGTGACCGTCTTGCCAATGTATTTATCGCGATGCACAATCACCCTCGCCTATCCACTTCCCGTTAAGTCTCACGAGGCTTACTACAGCTATGATGACTTGACATATTATTTTCTTCCCATTGCTGAAATAATGCAAGGGGGAGATATAACGTTTGGCATAGTAGAACTAATTATCTCCCTTTATTATTCCACTTACGGAGCTATAGCAATAACGAGGTCAAATAGTACCAGCCAAAACTAAAAATCACTTGAAAAACAATTGCTTTGACCTTATTGAATTGGAGCGATTTAAATTGATTGCAGTCATCGGGGCACTACGGTTAAGTTGGTCGGCACCGTCCTCTGAAACCTTCAACTCCGTGAGTTCATGTTTGACTCGTAAATGTTCAAGCGTCTCAGATGCCGTGTTGACTGAGAGCGTTTGATAAGAGAGGAGAGGCTGGTGATGGTTGATGATGAACGAATTCACTCGTTAGGCAAACAAAAGGAAGTCGCCATTACCGTATCAATATTTGCAGTTCTCTGATAAATCACATCAAGTTACTTTTATACCCGTGCACTAAGATGTTATCTATCGTCAATAGCAAACCTGTGTCCAGGTTTTTTCTTTCTGTAGATGAGTCGTCATTATTAAGTCAAACGATATCTATGTTTTGTAGACTTATTAAAAAAACAACTGTCTCTTGATCAGGGGTTCTAAATTGAATGCTCGACGGCAATTTCTTCGGGGAATTGTCTGGTATCTCCGAGTATAAGGCACGCCACACCACGACATCCTCGGACGGTGAAATTGTTACTTCTAACATCCCTGAGGTTTTCGCAACTCTGCACTGTGTTTAAGTAAATTAAAAAAACGACGAGACGCTACAATCTGCTGCAAGGTGCGCCTGTATTCAGAAACTGTAGAATTTCACAGACTAACCGTGCAAGTCCGTATTCCAATTTAAAACAAAATGGATGACACTGAACATACATCAACCTTTACCACAGTCATTGTCCTCTGTAGCCAATAAGGCCTTCATCAACAACAACAGTACCAGTACCCTGTACTGCATTACACATAATAACGGTAATTTTATACGTGTTTTGTTGTGGTTTTTTTTTAATGAGGCAAAACAATGCATTTTTCTATATGGAGGAAGGAATTTCCTCCATGATGCAACCAAAAGAGTAAAAATGAACATGTGTCCTGCTACCCATTGTTCTTTGAATTCATTATTTGAATACAAAATGTCGATGTGGCTTTCAAATATTCTAATGCATGTCAACGGCGTATAGACAACAAGCGCCTTCAGCCTTCGACATTGAGAGTCACCGCCGTATAGCCCAAGCTACAGTCGCACAAAACACGTACAAACAAATCTACAACGCTTCCATAATGTGGATCGATTACATTCCGATTCACCAGGAACCATTAAGAAAGAACAACATGAAGCCTCGTCGAGTGCCGTGTACACACCAAAACGCGCTTTCTACACCCTTGCTTTTAAGGGCTTGAAAATGCCATGTTTTAATGAAGTTGAAATATATGGCCGCCGGTCTTTTATGTGGGTCTAGTATGGCTGCGTCGTCTCCTGCAGGGGGGAAGTGTTGCCATCGAACACTCGATAATGAGCAAATTTGCGACAAATAACAATTTAGAAAGCAAATATAGATGGCACCGATTGCTAAGATAGCCAGAACAAACTCATCTATACAGAAAGTGCAATGAGTGTGGCTAATGAACATACATAAAAGATGCATCCTCCATTCGCACAGACAATTTTATCTTTAAAAATTTATTCAAGTTTTGCATTTGATATGTGCGTATAATATCCCAAGTTATAAATGTTTAACTGGCGTACCGCCGCCGAGCAAGAGATAGGCCTACGTACTAGAAGTACAGACTGGTGCATTGGACCTTTTACATTCCCCCTCTCCACGGAAAATATCATATCACCATCAAGATTGCGTGCTATCAGATGTTTAATACCAACATAGCGCTTCCCTATTATAATTAAATTGAACGTTGTCACTTGTTATAGTACGTATAGGACTTGCATGGAACGGTCGTAGGGCTGGGGCGGTTTGGATTACAAAGCCGAGTTATACAAAACCCGGAACATACGAAACATCAGAAAAATGGAATGCAGATTGAATTTAAAAACACGAGATGAAAAACGTGTTAGAAGAATTCCGTTTCGCTCCGCCATTTTGTTTTTAGGAGGCAAAATGCGAAAATAGCTACAGGTGGTTGGGAACCAATGCAAGCCTGAAATAGTGATTTTACAGTTGAGTACCAGCAAGGCATGTTCGGGTTGGGTGCCAGTACCCGTGTATATCCACTTCATGTTGAACAATTCCTGATATCTCGTTTATCGGAAAACTACTTGACACTGGCAAAGTGCTTTCTATTTCTCGCGATCACCATATCATCCATGCGAGGCAACATGGCCCTTCGACTTCGATCCATCTATTAAAAGAAAATAATAAAAACTTATTTTGCTAAATGCACTTGAGGCATTTTCTCTCTCTCTCTCTCTCTCTCACTGCCGGGACCATATGTTGAGAATTCATTGGCGATGTCGGGGTGTGTTTGATAGACGACGCCACGCAGCATCAGTCTATCATATCACGTGCAATGACGGTGGTTTAGAGCGGAAATGAATCTCGTATAGATGTTATCAGTTTCTATACAGCCGATTGGATCAAGAAACGTGACCCGGTTTTTCCCCCCTTCGTATCGGTCGGAGGGGGAACTCGGCTCGGTGAGAGAACTCTTAAGTCCAATCCGGCCAGCTAGCACCGGTGGCTCGTGGCATGATTCACCGGCTTCATCACTGCCAAGGCAACTTACAACAATCATAAGAAAACCTATCATCAACAAGGAAGGTAAAGTGTTTGCAATATGCACTTAACTTCAATAAAACAGGTTCCAAGTCATCATTAACCATTTCCCCTTGAACATATCTTAATTACAAAGATAATTGGACGGGGAAGTTACCACAAAAGTACAGACAGTGCGTCACAAACTGTTAATATCTTATTGCAAGGGAAACTAATACATGTATACAGACCTTCATGGGTCAGGTATTGTCTACAATAATAATAAGAAGAAAACGGCTACTATATGCGACTTGTCAAGCTTGACGCCTCAAATCTGTTGCTTTTTCCTTATGTTATCTTCATTAACAACCGTGCATACTGGGCCCAATTTATTTTTTCGCTCTGCTTACTGCCGAATTCTGCGCTTGCGATCACCATTCTCAGCTTACTCTGCAAGCGCCGAGTTTCAGCGCTAGCTGTGTAAGCGAATAATGTCTAGTAACGCGGAGTACGCACGCACATAAGCAAACATTATCTGCTAAGCCGTGAAATATGCTTGACGTAAGCGCGGAATTCCATGCTCCCGTAAGCGCCGATTCTTTGCTTACGGTAAGCAGAGCCATGACAATGGGCCCCGATCTTATTCGAGCCAAAATGGCGTAAGACTAATCTGTCCTTCCAGCCTCGGTTTAGAATTGATACATTGATTCAAATGGGATAAAACAAGATGGACCATTCAGTACCCAAAACATTCCCAAATTAGAGTATTTTGGAAGAGATTTTTCTGGATTTTAAGACCAAGGTTAATCAGGGAACCAGTGGTGCATGGAACCAGGGATTCATGGAACCTATGGTTCAGGGAACCTATGGTTCAGGGAATTGATATGAACAGAGCCTTTTGATGGGATAGTCATCGACCGCACCCAGTTGAAAGCACCTGGCTATATCGTGACAATTGAATCTTGTACACACTGTAAATAGTGAATTTATGAGGTTGTCTTTTACGAGAGATCACGTTGTTATAAGGGAATAAGCTTAGACCGAACCTCTTAGATTTCTGCCGATAATCTACTTTTTCCACTTTTGGCAGTTAAATTGCTTGGTCGTATTTAATTAAAATCGGCAGTACTGGGCAAAATGACTAGCTCTTGGGCAAAGAAACAGTCAAAACATTTGTGAAATTAACCGCACACATTAAATTTATTCACAGCCACACGTCTTTTCGCAGCAGATTTGAAGTCAAGTGGTGACAAACAGAAGATTATTAAATTAAAGAGCGACGACTTGATGAAGTTAGCCAGAATTGTACCGTGGTTGACCTGTTCCTAGGCCATTGAAAGATACCCTGTGGGCTGGCGATAAAAAAACGGCATCTTCTAGCAGTGCAAACAAGGCGATGAACAGCCTTCGTCTACGTGCCAGTGCACCCCGAAGCGGATTTTAGCAACAGGCCAAAGCGAAGCGGCGTTTCAACCATTATACACGCATCAGCAGGATTTTCATCCCTTCACCTTTTGCTTCTGTAATTATATTAAATTCCCCAGAGTGTCATTAAGGATGAAATAAATACCTGCTTACTTTTGCCTCAGGGCCGATGAGGAATGATTTGGTTTTCCCCGTCAGTGCCGTACTGTTTGCGAGTTCCCTTTCCAATTATTTCCTTGGTATGCGTAGTAGATTTTTAACTAATAATGTGGAATAATTTCTCAGCACATACATGAGTGTGGTTTCAATTATACTTGCACTAGAAAGAAATGTTTTAACTGAAACACCAAGAATAGATTTTTGCACAATATATTATTTCTTGTTTACAAACCTATACTAATATTTGTCTAAAGCTCTGTTCCATATGAGCTCTTAAAACATTGAGCTTATCAATGTGCTAAGGACAGTGTGATATTTATGTTTATTTGTCCTCGTGGTCTTGACATACGACAAACATTCTCAAGGGTAACAAACATCAACAAATAATTTTGAGCTAACAAGTAAGTCCCGTTCAATTGAGTCTTAGCACACAATAAACTTGGCCGTGACATTCCTTCTGTCTGGTATTAGAAATCGTGGTTCTTTCTTTGACCAAAGCGCGGATAAAGAAATCCCGCATGTCGTGAAGGTTAAATCTCGATGGAATTAAAAGATAAGATCCTTCAAACAATGTGTAGTCCCACACAATACTGGGTCATCGTCTGCGTCTCAGTGACTTAACCAAACTCAGTTTGCATCGCATGTACATGTTTTATATATAGATAAATCAATTGCAGTGGTTGCCATTTGGCGCCAAGGCCAATCATCACAGATGAAAAGGTACGATTTCATGTTGTTGACGTGTCTTTTAGGTACGCCATGTGCGGCTTGGGTTCCCACTTCCCTAATTCACAGACCTTCTAAAGATGCCAGACTCTGCCGATGGTATACAGGCCGGGTAAAGAGGGCACCTGAAATCAGTCCCGACCTAAGAGCTGAAATTATGCACCGCACAATTCCTGTTAAATATATGAGTGCAGCTTGATTAATTATTGTAAGTTGAGATGTTTTTTTATGATCTATAGCATCTAGCTGCGATCGTCTTTGGACAGAGATCGATTTGTACAATCCGCGCTATGTTTCTCGATGATTTAAAGGTATACTGAATAATAGTTTTTTTGACCGAACAAAAAAGAGAATTGCTACAATTTAACGGTGATTTACATGGCAGCGTGAATGCAGCACGAAACTACTAGACTACCTTCAAACTGACATTCACCGTTTAAAAAAGCACTGCATGAACGGTATCCAATATGTCATCTATACGTTGTGAATTAAGAACCAGTTATATGAAGAAGTGCAATAGTTACGGGTGATTCCTGGTGAAGGGTGCGTTTACAAACAACGGTCCATAAATGTTTACTGTAATTGTTTGGTACAAAGTTTTTCAACCTCGAGCTCTTCTTCCACACATGCAATTATCTTCAAATATGGTAGGCCAAAGTGATTTTCCGCATTGGTGACGATGCCCAATGTCAGAATCACGTACATCTCAGCATTGACCTTCGCCATACATAGAAAGATGGGTGTTTCACGTCATTAACGACGTTAACAACGATTCAGATTGAAGCACTCAGCCGTTATAGAAAAACAATCTGTCGTAAAGGCAAGCCTGGATCAATTTAGCAGATGCGGGCGGCTTGGTTGATAACATGAAGTCATGCTTCACTATGGGTCATCCGGTAGGCCAGTTACTAATGGCCCGCCTGTTTGCTGTGGCTAATGCACTTTTCAATTCAAACGGAGCTCGTATAACGTCGAAATGGGATGTCAGCGTACACGCAAGAATTTTTTGTCATAAAATGGCAGATTGTGTGGCTTTGCGTGGATGAGGATCGATACGTTCGTAAACTCAGTTTGCTCTAGCTCTAGGATTGGGATTGATTGAGGTCAATGCTAATGCATCTGTCAGCAGGTTTTATCCGTTTGTTTGATTCCTTAGTTTAAAACCATATGATGGTTTTCGGTTACTACTGAACTCAATGATTGTTGAATTATTGTACAACTTTTATAATTCTAACTCGTATTTCGTGCGAGAACAAACAATCAATTGAAACAAAAAAATTCTTATTAGCTCTCACACGCGCCATTTTATAACAGAACATCAGTCTGTGTTTACAGATATCATGACAATAAAAAATACTTCCATATGAAAAAAGGTTTTATTCAATTAAAATTTTAATTAAATTCTAACTAATTCAGCAAATGTTGACGTAAACAAGTTGTGGTTGCATGATCGGTATACCACGACGCCACATGTTTATCCGACGATGCTGGAAGTAAAAAATGTCAACCAATGTACGTTTATAAAATACGGCACGACTCTAGTATCGCTATGATTAATTGCAATATGTGTTTAAATCATTCACTCTCGAAAGCCTAGTTGGACACCATTGTTCTCTGTTTGACGGTCATTTGTTATTAATGTCTCATTTGGTTCACACACTTGGGCCAGTGGGAGACTAATTTATTTCCATGGATAAATTCCTCTTTTTAAAGTCGTAATAAACAGAATATTTTTGAAGTCAGTTCGATCACGTTAGACAATTTGATGATAGCCAAATCACTATCAGCCTCAGCTGTATTTCTCCTGTGTTCTAAACATGGAGGTAGAGAAAAAGTCACACACGTAAAATCACCTGTATTTTATTCTAAAAGGGTATGCGTTTATAGTTTGTGTTTGAGACTACCTTACTTGCTCGAGATGTTAGGGGAGAGATCTGCGTCATACCGCGCCTACCCTGGAGACTCGTTAGCGATGTGTATAATGGGTAACTGATAGCACCTTAATGAATGTAGTCACATCTGCCAAGATAGCACGCTGTTCCCGACATGGCGATGCTGAGATCCCAGCCATAATGAGACTGCGGTTGCAAGTTGCAACTGTTGTGATAAGGGTTTGATATCGTAACCAAGGACTCTGATGAGTTGGCAGAGTTTAAATGGAGTAGGTAATTGACTGGGCGCCTCGCATGATGACAAACGTACATGTTATGAACCTATCCTCTATTAGTATACCATTGAACGTAAATTGATTCAGAAGTCGGAACATGTCATTATAAATTTACATACCACAGTGGTTAGAAACAGATTATAATTTTTTTAATATTTATAAATTTCATACATAAAATAAATTAATTAATTAAGTCAGAAAAACTATACGACGTTTGAAATACATGTGGAGTCTTTATTTATAGCTTTTCTGTCATGATGCAATGAAACGTCTTTTAATTGAGCATATTGAATAGTTTACTGCTAGCACTGTTTTGCTTAGTCCTTCATTTACGTTTATTTACATTTTACGGTTTAATAAAGTTCTTCGCGGTGAAAGCATATTCAGCTTAACTCATATTTAGACAATATTCATAAGTTCATATACCTTGCAAGAATGTTGAAGCGCCTTGAGCGTCACTGAGTGACGGATATGAGCTCTATATAAGAAGCCACTATTAGTATTAGTATTATTATTATCATCATCATTGTTAGTAGTAGTATTATTATATGAAGAACAAAGTGCGTGTGGACTATTTTGTGACATCATGTAGCGTACACTGATGCACGTTCCTTTTTGTTATAATTTTTATAACAATTCACACAATTTTGCAAAAATAAACTGAAACTGAGCAATATTTAAAAGCCTCATCACTTTGTTCTTTTTCGGGTGCATTTCTTCTTCGAGATTTATACACCCCTTTCCAGGAAAGTGTAGAATCCGATATGTTGACTTGTATGAGAATGGTCCAGTGGAACGACATACAGACGTTGAATATTTTTACTGTGCAATCCTCTATTACATGAGGCATCCTGCATTGGGAATATCAAATGCTAACTTGGTCGCTGCGGTGTTCGAGCCATTGTTTCCCCGTGTAATCACGGAGACTTTATCCGCGTGACGAATCCTGACGTTATTGCTCGCCGTGAAAGAGTTGCGAATGAAGAATATCATTCATACCCCAGAGAAATGAGGCCTTATATTACATGGATTGTTATCACTTTTGTGTGTGTGTATTGTTGCCCAGTTGTCATGTTATAGTCAGGAGGGGGTGCCGTCTTTGCTTCGATGGCTTGACAGAAGGATTGTGTATTGTCCAACCCCAGTGTTGTGTTGTCACACAAACAAGGTTTTAGGTTTAGCCCTGTCTGACATCGAACCCTTTCTCATTTCCATTAAATCACATCGCCTACTGTTAAGGGGGTCCCCATTCATATCGAATTCATAATACGATATACATGAAGATGAGTTTCAAGGCATGGTGTGCCGATCAATGGCCAGTAGCTATGTCTTCTTTAATTACACGTGCTTTTTATAGATTTCGCCTCATCTTCTGCCGCTAAGGCTCAAATATATTGCATCATAACTCGCATTACGCAAACCTGGTTGACGGATAAGTTGTGCTGTGAGCACCTTAGTCGTGTTTCCCTCCGTTGAAGAGCAATAATAAACACTGATTCGCAGCATAACAAAAAAGGGTCTGACTAATTTTCATGCGATTTGGCGACATTGGGAAAAACAAGATGGCTACGCGGCAATAAATGACATGACAAGACTACAGTTTATGAGAGTTGCTTTTCACAGGGCTGTTTCACGATGATGTGGGGGGATCTTCTCCTTCGTATGACCAGAGGATGTTTTGTCCGAATGCACAATGCAGCAATGCCAAAGTGGAGCTCGTCAGCGCAAGACCTACATTCATAAAACTCATTCGGCTAACATGAGATGAGTGAAGGCAGGTCGAGCGGACACACAACACTTCCGTTCGAATGTTGTTTGAAGAATATACCTCATTCCCGTCTCTCAGTTGTCTTCAGTTTTGCGTATACTATACTTGGGGGCTCGCCACTAGAATCAGATGGTTCTGAGTAACACTTCTTAGCACATGCCCAGATATAACGTACAAACAGCCGAGATTTTTTATAGGCCATGTTTTTTATGGGATGAGATTCCTTTAGTGATCGACATCTTCTAAAGAATTGGGTCAGCTTTTCGTAGCCGTGTATACTCGATCAATCAATCAAATTTCTCCCTGGTTATAAATATAGCTCAGAGAAACACCGTATTATTAATCATATTCGAGCATGGCACTGAAACCGGATTTGGATTGTTGAGGGACAGATTATCGATTTTACGGAAGAAGTGTTTGCCCATCAAAGAAAGGCAGCAGTAGTTTCTTAAATGAAGACGTGCCATCCGCGCACCGAGTGATGCTTAATCGCTGCCGTGAATTAATTAAATAACACCGGCTGGAGCCTTGCCTCTCCCATACGCGGTTCAAACGTGGTGCCGTTGCAGCGCTGTATTTATATAGCGACCAGTTGCGGCGTTTTATCATGCATGCATGACTTGCTATAGTAATACTCAACCAGAAGCAAGACCGGTACTATTTCATTATAACATGTTTTGCGTTCTGACCACTTTCCTCTTTTTGCTAAATTTACCACCATACAACACTAGAAGCAGAAATGCTACTTTGCAACCCCATTTTGTCTTTTCTTTTTTTTTGCAGAAGTAAAGGTCATTTTCAAGCACACCAACTTTGTACAGTGCTTTCCATTTTTCTATGGCACTGTTAAAAACAGAATCAAGAGAAATTCAAATAGTCAGCTTAAAACTACATGCCTTTAAATCGAGGTCAGTTTCTAAAACTGTAAGTGACTGAGATAATAAAATGACACAAACACAAAAAATGAACCATGTTCGAAGACATGATAATTGTCTGTTGTCTAAAGATAGGTGAGTGTGATGACGCATCACGGTAGGAATAACACAACCGACAACGGGACAATCAGGACAGACAAAAGATAAACCGGGGCAGACAAACAAACGAGACAAATAATTTTAATCTCGCCAAACAATTTCAAAGTCTCTTGGGATTCGAGTAACCATGAGAGAAACAAAAGGCATTTCAATACTCGACGCGAATGCGTCAAGTGTAGAAATGCTTCAGTGCTGCCGCAATGTTTGTCATGCGCTTTGGCGATAACGATTATCGGGCAGTGATTTTCATTATACCAAGAGACCCCAAAACAATTCGTTGCACTTCCAGCCTCGATTTGGTTACGGGGATTTGATTATGAGAAGTACAAGATGGCTGCACCACGTTACAATTTAAAGTCGCACTTCTTGGAAAAGCAGCCGTATAACCGAATGAAAGGTACTTTGAGCGAGATCTGCTATCCTCAGTCTAACAGAATACCCCTTCCTTTCAAGTGAAGTATTTTCTTCAGTCTGAGACTCTCTCAGAAGAATCTGCTCACGTGATCACTTCTTGATCCCAAACCTGTCAATCAGTTGAGGGCGCGCTAACCCCAAATTAACCAGTCATTTTTGTAGTGAAACAAAGGCTCTTGCGTTCCTGTCCATCAAATACAAATGAAGAAATATATGTCATTCAAAAATATTTCCGCTATTCAAAAAAAAAAACAGTACGGTAGCTATGGGTATTTTAAACAAGTAAATCACAAAAAAAGAAAAATACATTGACCTATTTTTGTTTAGTTAATAAGTTGTTTTTTGTCAAGCTAGGCAACAACGGCATCTCAACAGGAACACTTCAGCAGCATTCGGCTAAACAATGTTCCGCGGTCTTTTACAAAATTTCTTATCTTTGGCGGTAGTGACACGTTGGCATGGCTACTATCAAGGTGCATCCCCCCCAAAAAAAAAATAAATAAATAAATAAATAAAAAATAAAAAATCGAGCTGTATAGTTTAAACATAAACAAGGCTGTCATGTACAAAGACTGATTGCTCATAAATTTGATGCTATCACCAATCGACGAGAAATAACCCGTTTAAATCATAACGCAAAATAATCACATCGTATGCACAAAAACCGGTAACGCGTTTTAATCATTTATCCGAAACGACGCACCAACGTAAAACAGGGGACAATGTTTCACAGGCTTCATGAGTTTGCATTTACTCGAGCCTTAGAAGTTGGCAATGAATGTATAACTCATTATCAATATATGGCACGCGAATTTCTGCATGCTGTAAACAAATTCTCCTTCGTCTTATATTTAGCTCTTTTGTCGTTTTGCATTTACATTTTCCGTACTACTTTACTACTTTATACTTGTAGTGAAGGTCCCCGTTGGGAGTCCGTTTTATGTTTCGGCATATCCTGGTTTAGGCTAAACAAACGAGAGTTAATTAATTTATATTTTTGCTATAAAAAAGTAATGTTGTTTATATTGTGTACTGTTCTTTCCTTTGTCTTGTTGTTTCCTATTACAAAAGAGGCATTCACGACCACACGCAGCAGAGCATTGAAAACGGACGAATGGCATGCCGGTACTTTTGCAATTACCGGATAAATACAAACCATTACCTGAATTGCATATACATAATACACAGGAACATGTCCTTCATATTGCTCAAACAGCCCTGTGTTCTAATTTCTACAGTGAAATAATACTTCACAATTCGCAACCGGCTTTGATACCAGATAGTGTTCACAAACCCAAATGAAACATGTGGAGGAAATGAAAAAACTCTTTCATCTACATAGCTTCGGATGATGTAAGAAAATCAAATGACGCACGACGTTTTAATGCATGTCGTATTTAACGCACTTGCCCTGACGTAATTTCCATTGTCTAGGATTGAAGTAAATTGATTTGCAAAAGTGCATATCTGGGAACAATGTTGTGTTACTTCCACAGCTCTATAGTTATACTTTATGTCCTTAACCTAAGCAGAGAATAGACTGACAAAGTGGATTCTTTCCTGGATTCTTTCTACAAAGGTTATCAGTGTGATGTACTAAAAATGGAAGCACGTTATACTGGGCTCTATAGATCCATTTGGGACAACACTCTGCCCTGGCAGTGTAATAAACGAATTAGTTCAGAAATTATGCGTAGACGGCAAGTAAAAAATAAAACGAAAGGGGAAAAAACAGGTAAAGACTTTTTGGGAAGATGAACTGGACTTCTCACACGTCCAGATGATCGATCGCTGTATCCCTGGGGAAGACAACACCGGCGGCAATTTGATATGATGAACGTTCTCCACACCACGGAAATTAACACAATACGTAGATGAATCAAAGAACGGAAATGTCAGACTCAGTGATACTTAACATTTTTTCCCCCTTGTAAGGTAGCCGCAGATCTTTTCAGACGTGGACTCTTTAAAGATTTAAGACTCAAGATGTCTTGACAACATGTACACGGTGTTTGTCAGTGTTCGTATACAGCTGGATATGTCGGCCTATTGTTAACACAAACGCCCATGGGCAAAGGCACCTTCTGAGCAACATCTCCACCGGCATCAAGTCACAATTTTGAATACATATGACTTCATGAATCTGAAAAATGACACTGCCTTTAAACTTTTAAATGCGAAATTACGTTGTACCTGGGCATAAAACACACATATCAAGTTCCATTACTGTTCTTTAAAGCAAAGAGTAATGTTGTGTTTCACATGTTCTTTGTGTGAGGAAGCAATGAGACTTACTATATGTGCAGAGAACCTGAATAATTTGCAATCCATAATCAACTTATAGACCTTTCTTTTGCAACGTCATAGCCCAAGTTTTTGCCAACCCAGGTTGGAAAACTATGGAACCCATAAATGCAAAACAAAAACAGATAACTACAGTTTGTAACAATGTTACACAACGATTCAAAATTATTGTTGAATTTATTGGAAACAAAGCAACCGATCATGGGAGGTACTTTATTTAATTAGAAGTTTACCGAAAATATTGAATTTGGTTAAAACATCTGTTATCACTATTGAGTGTTTTACTAACATTCGGCGGTCAATGCCAACCAGTGATGTTTGTTTATCAACAATGGAAAGGTCTATTAAATGAAAGGAAAGAAATAGAAGGAAAACAGGAAGTGAATGATGTATACAAAAAAGCAGACTTGAGGTGATAAGTACCCAGACTTCCACAGCACTAAAGAATACAGAGTATCACACCACACGGAGGGACCGGATTATATTCTCCATCAAGCCTTGGTTTGAAATCATTGATTTGCATGAACGAGAATAAATAAGATGGCGTGATCGTAACAGTGGTTTTTTCCATCAGAATTGATGAGGCCTTTTCCAGAATTCCTCAGTATCTCTATCGTATATTGCAACTAGCTCGCGAGGCAGGGCCCATGCTCATATCCTGTGAACATTTATTGAAGGTCATGCTTTTAATTACTGAGGACGTGTAAGGGATGCGTTGCTAAGCGCGGCTTTAATTGTCTACAAAACATGTCAGTTCCGAGGATTACGATCACAAGACTCAGTTAAGTCATCCCATACAAAAACAACTCAAGAAGGGGCTTATAGGCGAAAGATACTGGGCATTTCATTTTACACATACGCACTGTAGTTCACTGCTGAAAGACTGCCAAAGACCTTTTACCTTTGCCTTCCTTGAAAGGTAGGGAAGCGACTTTGGCTAGGGCTCAGACTTTGTAGTGATGTAGCCGTAGCCACAGAAAGCCAACAACTCGGACACGGATACACCAGACGGAGCCTTGAAAAACATTAATAGCCTGGTACCCGCTTGATATCGTACTTATCAACACTCACTACAGACATGGGGTATAATACAAAGAAGGTTTTCACTATGAGTCAGCTCTGCTGTAAAAAAAAGAATGTTTTTCCAAACGTCGGCTTAGGCCCTGTTTCCGTTTCCAGGCTTCGTTTGATTTTGGAAGCACCGTAGAAAATGTACACTGCTCCAAAAATTGATGGTGAAGCCCAACCCAGAGCCAAAGCCCAAAGCCGAGGTTTGGAAAAGGCCCTTGAATCACCTTAGGTTGGGTTCAGTGGCGTAGCTAATGGGAGGGAGGGAGCCACGTTGGGAACGTGCCGCCCTCCCCCATTGATGTCCGTGCCCACTCCCAAGGTTAAGGGAGGTATTTTAAGTTGAAAGATGACCAGAGTAAAATGTTACATAGTATAAGCTGTAATGTGATAACTTCACTGTTTTTAAAACTTAAAAATCTCTCCATTCACACGCAAACAATGTATCTATTCTTACACTGACGTCAGATTATCTTATAGAAATGGTAAGTGGCATAACAGAAGCGCCAAAAAGGGGCATGTTTGCAAACGGGAACTACAGTTTTAACTAGACAGAAGTGCCCCCTAAAAAAACAAAATAGTGCACCCCCCCCCTTGTGCCCCCTAAAGTTTTACCCTAGTTTCGGCGCTGTTTGAGTTGTCAGTACAACCCTAGTGATTTGTATGTGTGACATCACACTTTGATTAGCAAATAAGATGGACTCATTGTCTGACTCATATTCGAAATTGAAACATCTAGCTCTTAGTGAAATCGAGCCCAGACTACATGCGTGTGCTGTCTTCCTCGCAAACCTGAGTTTGACAAAGTCTGTCTCAATGTCGATAAAACCGGGCAAACTCTTGCTGAGTTGAATTCCGTTTCTAAACACGAATTTGTCTAATGTTACATCTTGTATTTCAGTAAATCTTTTAGTTTAGTTTCGTTTGTACACAGTTTTTTTACCGTTATATTTATTGTGCTTTTAAACTCAAGTTTATATGAACTCACTGATATGTAAATTGCGATTGAATGCAGTCCCTGGGCTGCCCTGTCCTTTCCGCATATTTGAACATTAATCCATTTATCTAACCATTCAATCTGCTCATCTATCTGTAGTGTTCACACTTTGACGATAAATTTGATTTTGATTTCTGGTAAGAAATTATGATGAATTACCTCAAGATTGCCACAACCAAATGACAAAGTGTCCCAGGACTTTACCTGTCAGACGTTGACCGCACGGTAAACTCGTACCCCCACCCAATTAAGAATATTTACTGTTGCCAAATAAGGTTTAGCAATATTTACACCCCTTATTCGCACTCAGTGAACCGCCACGAACGAGTCAAGTGCAGTTGATGCCATATTTTCCTAACAAGGACGCGTTTTTTTACGCAAGCAGAGACCCATGACTCCGCTACATTACTCTCACAGTTTGCAGGGCTCCATTTTAATTTGTGTTTCACGATCAAACCAGCGTGCGGGGGGAATGTCCACCAGCAGAGCACGCGCGACTCGTACCGTCAGCCATTAGTAATACTATATCACTATTCTGACCAAGTACAATACCATTATATCTGTGAATATTAACCCGGTAAGATAATAGCTGTTTTTAAACTTAAACCGTCAAGGGGGGTTTGTAACCAGACACCTTTGGAACGCAAAGAAAGATGAGGCTGACTGTAGGCGAAGCGACCCAACGAGTCTAATTTGGTTAACCGGGTCCCCGCCTCTCGTTTTAATTACGGCTAAAGATGAACGGGATGCTCTGGTGGCAGGGACATAACATTGATTGGAAGTCTCGTTCACCTTGGAAAATATGGAGTAATGGGTTAATTACCTTTAGTTGACGATGGGTTGACTTTATTAACGATGACAAACAACGTCAGACATGCCATCCAATGTTTTGTTTGACATCCTTCGTTCCAATGTTTCGGAATTTAAACAAAGTATATTAAAATAAAGCACGAAATTAAAACAGGAAACCTTGACTGTCTGACGCACTCATTTAAAACTACGATATCGATAGATGGAAGCCTTGAAATGGATCGCTGTAGTTTTTAGTTTTTAAAGATTTTGATAAATATTGGCTGAAACATTTAGTAGGATACTTCGAAAGAAGTGAGAGTGTGGTCACCGTTCATATACATTTACTATTGTAAAAACTGTAAGGCTCCCGTATTATTCGAGACGGTGCATCCCCGGGTTTTATACCTTCCACTCCGTGATTACGTTAAACACAGCTGTGAATCAATGAAAATTTGTATCAACGTGTAATGATTCTGCGCATGTCTCTCAGAGTGTCACATTTACATATTTATTTTAATAAAAAATATCTTATAGTAAAAGACGAAAATGATGAATTGCTGGAAATAATATATAGCCCCCTTTAGACCTGTGATTAAAAATTCAATAATACATACAGTCACGGCACTGTCTTAAGCGTTTGTCTTTTGCTCATCACCTACCGGAGGAAGTTCTCTCGTCATCACCTTTCCTTTGACAGCTCAAGGTGGCGAACTTCCCACCAGCGAGTTTACAATATTAATGAATTTATGCCAGAGCAAAAAGCCTGTTAATTTCGAGTGAAACAAAATCAATACAAATAGAGTAATGCGGGACGAGAGCGTCGATACGCTGTACAATACAGTGGCTGAAGTGACAAGTCGGGACATCTTTAGACTAGAGAATGAAGTATTTCCTAACTGTCGCTACTGAGACGGAAAAGGATACCACGTTATATACCACGTTATATGGCGGCGACTTTGACCACAGATCCGTGCATTGACAATCACAATTCGTTGCAGTTTTGTACCCGGAACCCACTTTCTATAATATTGTTGAGCACATGCAATTATTAAGCACAGAAAACTCCTACTGAGCAGAAATGGGTTACCAGCTTTAAAAATAAATAATATGTGTTGTTCATGACTTGTTCCCTCCGAGGTTTAACATTGTCTCGCTTAACAGCTTTATAAAATCGCACCCTGGTCTGCCAACTCGATTATAACACTCGCAATTCATGGGGGAGTTCAAACAAACAAGAGATACACGTATCAAGATAAACAAAAGTACTTCATTGTAAATTAATTTGTAGTTATGAACTGTGATTTTGCTCCCAGGTGGTATTAACTTCAAAAAAATAATAATAATTGTGTGGATTTAGAGAAAGCTAGAGTGGGAATACAAAGGGGAAAAACCGTGAAGAGCTCTCGAGTCGAAATAGGATTTTCCAAAGAAAAATAGAGTTCGAACAACTGATTTTAATGAGATTCTTACTACTGGGGAAAATGGAGGATGGGACTTTACGGAATGTGTCCTTCGAGGGATTTGTCACAAAAGAAACTGTAATTGCATCTCCTCAGAGTCTTTGTCTCAGAAGACAGGCAAATGTAACCCCCAAAAATGTCAAGGCACGTCGAGCTCTTTCCGTTCGGGGGAAAGACGATGTTTATAATCACAACACGATGACAATATGTCTCGATCAGCGGAAGGTATGCTCTAATCAAATGCATCTCCTCAACAAAAGAAAATGCTTTTCAAAATGTTGGGGGAAAATATTATTGGATCATAGTAAACAATAATATGATTTAGATAGAAAATGTTTGAATAGGCAATTTTAATGTATTTTTAATTTTTTACAAACTTTGTCATGGGAAAAAATTATGAAAGCAAAACAAGTAAGTTTCATCGTTCCTTGGAATAAATAAGCGTGCTTGATTGTCAAGTGGTTTGGGCAACTGCTCTGCTGACAAGTTGAGGGTTCGAATCTCGACCCAGCTGCAAGTGAATTCATTTCTCTGACGAAAGCACTTTGTCGGTGGTTATTGTTTTAGTTTGTTTTGGTCTTGGTTGTTGTTGTTTTTTTGTTGTTTTGGTAGAGCTGTTGAGGTCGATGAGATTGTTGCTGCTGGCAATTGTTGTGTTTTTTCTTGTTTTTTCTTGTTGTTGTTGTTTTTGTTGTTGTTGTTGTTGATGTTGCTGCTGCTGATGTTGTTGGTGGTGGTGTTGCTGTGGCTGTTGTTGGTGGTGGTGTTGCTGTGGCTGTTGTTGGTTTGGTTGGTTTTGTTGTGTTTTGGCTGTGGTTGAGTTGTTGAGTTGTTGAGGTTGCTGCTGCTGGGAGTTGCTGAATTTGTTGATGTTGTTGTTGTTGTTAGTGTGGTTTTTGTGGTTATGTGGTTATGTGGTTATGGTTGTGGTTGAGTTGTTGCTACTGAGAGTTGTTGTTTTTGTTATTGCTGTTGTTGTGGTAGTTGTTGTTTTATATAGTTAACCGTAAACCAAAGCACACTGTACTGGTTTTAAGGTGCCGTATTCTTTGCACTTTGGATGACAAATTCAGAATACAAAAAACCCTTTCTTACTGGAAAATGTTGGTGCATTATTCTGAACACCAAACACGATTATAATCACAACGTGTGGTTGATTTAATGTACACATTAATCATCAGACAGGAGTCGACTGTCATACTAGAATTACAAACCGAATGAGTAATCACGTACCCTCCTTCTACATATTATTAATTCGATTGAAACAGATTCATGATGGATTTATCGACGCTCTCCTTGTATCTATCAACGTTTGGACGGAGTAAACGGTCGATTTCTTGTGTGTCTTTTCCTGCGTTCCGTTTTCATTAACTAGGATTTTGGATCTTGATAGAATATTCCTACACAAAGTCATGGAATTCCCATCACTAGTTCCTATTTTTTTCTCAGCATGAAGCTTGTTAGTTTTCTGGAAGGGGGGGGGGGGCTGGGACAAGGGTTTTCCAATGTGGATCTTGACAGAAAATTCGTAAACAAAGTCATGGGATTCCCAACATTGGATCCTATATATTTTTTCTCAGCATGGAAGCACAGGACTTAGTGCTCTAGAAGGGGGAGGTAACAAATGGCTTTTGTAAACCTGGACTTCGTCTCTGAAAATGGCTGATGGTCGATAGTTTTTAGACACAGTGTTTAAGGGGTTGTTTGATTATTCTGATGTAAGTGTCTTTCATTATACAGTTACCCTTGAGTTATTTACTGGGCATACGATCGGTGCGTATTCTGAAAATCAAAAGGCCCAGTTTCCAACGCATAAACCATTTACATTCACGTGTTGTATTTATACGCAGCAACAGGCGAATTTTTTTCAAAGATGAATAGCGTATCATTGTCTACTTCAATTGTAATCATATTACAGATTATGCGAATGTGCAGGAACTCTATCATATTATAAATGCATATTGTACTTTACGACCTGGTTCGTGGTTACGGGTCGTGAACGGGTCAATTTGTGAATCAATCTCGGCAACCGCGACCCCTTTTAAGTTACCCCCAAAGTAGTCAGTGGGGGTACCGCTAAGAAACCCGCGGGCAACATTGACACAGATTATCAAGAGTAGCCCTAGATATATACTGCATTTATTGTAAAATTGTTGAAAAGAGTCGGTTTGTGTGTACGGTAGCTATGGACGCTATACGTGTTATCGTTATAGCATTGATACACACTTGCCCGAGGATGGATTGGCAGTGAGCATTTTTTGTGTAAAGATTGTTAACACCTTGTAATGATACATATACTTAATTTACAGCAAAAACCCCCGATCTATTACTGTTAAAAGTGTCATGACGTCAAACAAACACAACCCACGGAGGAACAACACATGCAATATGCATAAAACAACTGACCTATGGTGTAACTGAATCCATCCACGGTAAAAGTAGCGCTCTTGCACTTTCGTATCTGACGAAACTCCCGCGTCCTGTTCGCCGATGACATATCGTCCTCCGCCACCGTGCCACTATCGACTGGAAAAAGAGACCGTGGTAGCAGCTGGTGTTCTTCTGGTTTTTTCCCCGGCTGATACGTCTCTTCCCCCCTTGGCGTTCTCGATGTCGCCGCCGGTGGTACAGAGGGTACAGGAACATAACTTAAGTCCTGGTTAAGCTTCTGCATCACGACAAGTTAAGACCATGCTCGCTTCATCATTTTTTTTTTTTTTTCGTTCTTTTTTTTTTCTGCCGCTCTACACGTGCCCGTGATCCCCTGACCTACGGTAAATCCACTAGCCGTTGGCTCGAAGATAAAACGATATTATAGCATTCCCGCGGGTGACGTGATGGCATAGCGTACTGCATGTACACTGAAGGGATAATCACAATCGCAGTATGCACACAGCAAGTTGGACCGCACCACGTTATGCTATAGTGTCCTTACGCTCTGGCGGTATAGCGCTTCACTACGCGTGGATTTACCAGAACCCATCCACATTAATTTGATAAAATCAGACGCCTGTTTCATGCTTCAATTATTAAACGAATTTAATAATGTGGGGGAAGGAGTTCCACTTGAATAAAGATCGTAAAATATAATGGCTACTGAGATATTGCACTCTACCTGTACCAGTCACTGTTTATATGAATGTAAAATAAACCAACTGAAATGAAACAATAAAATATCCAAAAGCAAGTATATACAATTTTTCACAAATGCGTATAATAATACACTATAAAATATTAGAGTTGTGTATGTTAGTCAGTATCGACAGGAGAGGAGATATCACAAATCTGCTAAGCAAATACAAGTATAAGCAGGAAATCAGTCAATTTCCGTTGACTGAAACATACATTTTTATATATTAGTACTCTTACGAAGATGATTAAAATCAGTTTCTGGTCTTTTTTGTTCTTTGAAGCACTAATTACGATAAAAGGTTCGTGGTACAAATCCCCAAGTGCCATGACGTCTGCTAAGCAGGCAATTGTGTTAAAAGCGATGAGCGACCAAAATGGTCTCCAAAATACCCTCAAAATAGATTGCAACGATTTTATCAGCAGAGGTCACGTGAAGGTCACCTGCATGCAGGATAACTCATCATTATTAGCCTGGGGGAAAATAGTGAACGTACTCCCGAACCATGAGGGCAAAATGTAGATCCGGGTAGGTTCCTAGACACTGACGCAGTTTTTGTTGTGCTTGAGTTGACCTTTACTGAACAAGAGAGGGCCAATGTTTTAGACGAGGCTGGATTTGTGATTCATCTCCCGAGAGTACGATTGTGGGGATCAAAATACATGTGATAAATCATGTGATATGTGTCACCTGATAGCACGAGCTTCAATGAGTCAACAATTCATGGTGTGTTATGTTTATGAAGCTTTACATGGTGTGGATAATAGGAAGTTACTATCTTCCCGCCTAAACGTGCATCCCTCAAGCTCTAAGCATCAGCTAGCTTTATCAGCAGTCCAGCGTTCTCCTGATGACCAGCAGAATATACTGTTCGAAACGTCGAGACGACAACGGCTGTTTTCAGAGCGAACACTCCTCCAAAAAGAGATGTACATTGTTGTACCCACATGTTCACTAGTTATAGTTACTTCCTAAATCATGGCGAGTATTCAATGTGAAGATTAACAAAACAAAAAGCTTGTTGAGACAATGGTTCATCCAGTAAGAAGCATGGTATCCACAAACGCGTGATAATTCATGGGATATGTCTACTGGTCACCTGCGGGAACCAGCGTCTGAGGCTACGACATCAAAACAGTCGTCGTCTGTTTTTTGCTACGAGGGGGCAGGGGCTTCATACTGTAACATGCCTATCACAAAGTGGCCATATATAATGACAACTTAAAAGCAGAAAAGCGAGGTCTCTGTTTTAGCCAAGAACCAATTTAAATAATTCTCTTGTCGTTCTCCCTGGGCCAGGTGAATGATTATCGCATCGCATTTTTCTAGGAGACTAGGGCTCTATGCCGACCTAGAACTCACACGCGCAATATCCATCCGCTAACCCTAAACACCGTTACAGTTAACAAATATGTCTAACAGTCAATTACTCCTTAGCTAATAGTAGACATTGAGTTCCCATCAATTAATAAACATGTAATTTATTAACTACTGAGAGTGATTGTTACTCCCTTGCTGTACGCATGGAACAAGTTTATGGCAAGCTGCTTTCTTTTTTACAACATTTTAAATATAAATGCCTCCTTGTTTTCCCATGAAATGTAAACAACTCTGATTGTGCATGAGAATAATGTCAGCTTTGACATCATGAGACAGTCTTAAGACGTCCTCTGGCCTTTTTCGACAAACATTAATTTATGGCAACGGAAAATCGTCGATGCAGAAACATCCCAAAGGGTTGCGGCAGCTTCAAGAACGTTTCATTATCCTTTGTTATTGTTGCTTTTAACTCAAGTTATATTACATTATCTACTCTCTCTCCTACATGTCTCTTTCTCTCTTTCTAACTGTTCTTCTTTTTGTCCCATGACAGCTACGACGTCATAGTGACGTCATCTCCATAAATATAATCACGAGTCGGTACAATGGGAGAAAACATGGCATAAGTGCATTTTAAAGGAAACCAGCCTTCAGCAATGTTCTCATCGAGTGGATGAATCAGTATTTGGAATACGACCAAACTCTGCCAAGTCCATTTTATTTTTCATTCAGAATGCCCCAAAACAATTTGCAATCTGTATCACGTGGTATATCGTCAATTAAACCATATGCATTAAGAGATATAAAAATACTATTATAGATGAAGGTGCAGCCTATGCATGGATGTCAGCAAAAGGATGTTCCTGTCATTAACTGCCCATGATCGATAAGCACACTGTGAACCACAATAAAATCAACCTATTTTGTTGGACAAAACTAATTGAATACTAATCCACTCTTTCAGGATATCATTATTGGTTCTGCCAATAAAAACCTAAACCATACCACCGAAAAAAAGAATTCATGGCGGCAATAAACTTAATGGCAGATTACAATCTAATTAAGTTTAAGGACATTATAGATTTACTCGTTGAGGAAGGGACCGGCACAATGTACCATTGTCGGATAAATTTGATGAGCCGATTACGACAACATCAACTGCTCTATAGATGGATTGACGTCATTGACCGCCATCTTGGATGACAAACAATGGAAACGTGCACGCGTGCACGCGCTGCGCAAGACTCTCAGCCAATGATAGCCCTTCACGCGTGCACATTGCACCAGCGATGGTGGCCAATAAAGGGTCTATTAAACAAAACATATTTAATCAACCTCTTTGAATACCAATTTAATTCAAGTTGAGAGACTATATTTTTTCATCATGTGAAATCACATTTAATGTGTGTTCCATTGTGCAGCATTAACAAGTATACATTAAAAAGAAAACTTTTTAAAAAGTACATCGCATCCCATTGTATTGATGGGAATATTATCCGTGTTGCTTTTGTTTGTCTATTTGTTTGTTGAGGTGTTGTATGTTCGTTTGTTTTTTATTTAGTTTTCTTTACTGAAGTTGCATCAGTCTAGACGTGAAATTGAATAAATATTAAGTAATTTAAGCAGTTTTTTAATACAAACTTAATTCACTCTTTCTTTGATAGCCCTTTGTCTCCGCCCATCCCATTGGGCGACTTGAACTGGTTTTTCCGGCATGGCTTAAAACATTTCCATTTTTGTCGCTAGTCTCATAATAAATTCACAAACTCTCTAAGTCCACGTCCTTGTTTCATACACGAAGCAATAATACAAACAGCATAATCGATATCATTATGCACGAGTAGTGGGCCGAATCTATAAACGATCTGCTTGATCAAACAAAAGACAGCCGTGATCCAACAAGTGGCCAATCATCCCCCTTCTGGAAACATACATGCAACAGTCGTTGACAAAATGTTCCACATGAGGAAGAACGCCTTGAATAACCACTGTCATCATCTATTTACACCTTGCATGAAAATCTATATTAACGAACGGACCTGGTTTGTGGGCTTAAGTACCATCGTTCGTCAGGTTTGTTATAAGGCTGACATTAACACATAACCTATCATTTACTTCATCACTCATGCCTTACGACCACGGTATTTATAGCCGACATCTTTGGATGGGTCGAGCACTGTGGTGTGTTTCGGGAGTTTTTTTTATCATTGATCAAATAATTTTCCCGTTTGACCCCGCGTAACCAAACCGAGGCTGGAAGTAAACAGTATGGTCTCTTTAAATGAGAGAAGACTACGAACTAATTGTTTTCTATTTAGTCAAAAATGTACACACCGTGGTTGATTTATTTAGTTCATCGGCGCAGTTTTCCAATGGCACACAATTACAAGCGATGTTTTATGCAAATTAACAGATATAAAAATGACACAAATTACGTATGTAAATCTTGTGAAATCGAGCTTGCAACTTGAGTTGTTTCTTCG
>CM021531.1:1360427-1375967 GCA_010994315.2 Pisaster ochraceus
CATTCCGTTCACTACTAGTGGAGTAGTTTCGGCCACTCATTGAGTAGTCCCGACTTGAGCTGACTGGATGCTGCTTACTCAGCATGTGTTTCTTGCTCGGGCTCTTCCGCTGCTGAGACATGGCTACAGGTTCAGTCCCACTACCAGTCTTTCCAGGCTTCTTATTGCGTTCAAGTGCCCCGGTGCCCCCGTCCTTTGGGGATGCCTTTGCCGTCACACTACTGCATGTGCTCCCTAGATTGACGTACTGTACTGTGTTCTTTCCACGGGGTCCGCATAGCCCAGCACCCATGAGTGTCCGTGATTGGTCACTCGGGACCACACATGCAGTTGTGATTGGTTCAAAAGTTCAGTTATTGCTTCATTATACTTGAAGTTTCGCGGTCATTACTGGAGTGGAACAAGTCTGTCACAAACACTTGGTGGCGCTCTACGCATCATTGCTCCTCTTACTTGTCGTTATCTCCTTTGCACACGTTTTGATGATCTTTGTTAGTGAACCCTCAACTCAGCCGATTTTCGATAATTACTTCGGGGCAAAAGGTTGGCTCAATCTGATGATTCCTGTTTGCTAACGAACCGCAATCGTCCCTTGTCTTACAGCAGGGCAACACCTGGGAAAACAGCAGTTCATAAAGGTTAAATGGAGGGTGTTAGTTGCGCATGTTTCGCAGAAATGACGTTATATAATCACCGTTTTCATGGAGAGTAACTCTTCAAAAAATCATAATTTTTTTTACACATTTTGGGTGTTATCGTATACATCAAAACTTTCTATAAGTTTCAAGTGATAAAAAGTTATAGTTTTACACTATATAGCACAATTTTACAAAATTTACATTTTTGTGTTTTCACGAACAGCCACAATTCGATATGCCAAGTACATAGCGCTGGCACTGTGCCAAAAACGAATGCTAGATACATTTAAGTTTTCACGAACAGACACTTTCGTTTATGCATAGATTGGAAAGACGAGCGGCACACAGACCTCGCTCGCCCAGTTATTACGAAGAAACACTTGTGTTAAACAGTTAATTACTCACTAATTAAACTTACTATGATTAAATCAACAACTGATTTGCATGATTTTAGATCTCCACATGTTTGTTAAAATGTCAAAGTTTAATTGGCAAACAGTGTCCAAAACAATATTCAAATATTATAACTTTAAACGTGTTTTTTCTCCAAACATGAAAGTTTGGCTGCAGGGGCTAAAGTGTCGCCTCGTGAACGGTGACGATATGACAACAGAGGGCGTCATTTATGATCACCATGACAACTTGTAGTGTTACGTAGGCGAATCAATTCTGCAAAAGAACTATTTTCTATTATTAAATTAAAGGTCGACGGGCAGTTCGTACCATTGTTGTGCATTTTTAATGTATCGCTATATCCACAATAGACGATGACATTGTACGAATGCAGCGGACCGCTTCTCTAAAGATGTGAGCTGACTTAAACGTAAAGTAGGTTGTTGTTGTTGTTATTGCTATGTTGTTTGTTGGGGTGTTGGGGTGTTTGTTTGATTGTTTGTTTTTTATTGTGTTGCGATGGTTTTATGGGGTTTTTAAAGGTTTTTTTTAGGAGTTTTGTTTGTTTGTTTGTTTGTTTGTTTGTTGGGGTGTTTGTTTGTTTGTTGGGGTGTTTGTTGGGGATATGTTTGTTTGTTTGTTGTTTGTTTGTTGGGATGTTGGGTGTTTGTTTGTATGATGTTGGGATGCTGTATTACTTTTTGTTTTTCGAGGTGTTTGTTTGTGCGTTCGTTGTGAGTTTTGGGGTATTTGTTTGTATGTTTTTGTTTTTGTTTTGTTTTTGTTTGTCGGGGTGTTTGGTTGTTTGTTGTTTGTTTTGTTTTTCTTTTCTTTTTTTCTTTATGCGCTTACGAACGGGCCCTTGTGGAGTCTTTTACACAATGGAACAATAGACCCCACAAAGAGGAATTCTTTAGAAAATGAATTAATAGAACAACTGTGGAACTCCACAAACCCGGGTATATGTTTATTTGGTTGATTGGTTGTTTATTGTGTTGTTATTTTTTATTTGTTATTATTATGTTTTTATCTTGAAATACTTGACGGTACAACATCAGTAATGACGACAAATCTTCTGTTACTGGTAAGCCTACTGCTTTACTCTCTTTGAATCAAGAAAATGCGCAACGCTTAAATTGACACATGTTAGCAAAACTATACTAGTTGACTGTGCACCCTCTTCCAATCAATCCAACATTACGACCGACCTTTGAGCTTTCCGCATAAAAATTGTGCTTATATTCAGTTCTAAACCAGTTTACTTTTATTGAAAATATCAACACGTCAGAAAGCGGATAATGAACAATGTTATGACCATGGTAAAACACATTTTGATCGATATATAGAACAGGCGAGTCTGTACAGTACTAAGCTGTCTTCTTAAGGTTCCTAGGAGACACATTTGAAAGCAACGCTTCACTAATGGGTGTTTAACCTTGGCGTCCAGTAACCATGGCAGGAAGAAATAACAGTGCTTCTTAAGACGTTATAGGGTAACAAACAATCGCTGCATGGACGACAACGCAGCGAATAATCCCAATGGAAGCTAAAAGGAAACAGCACCTCCTTCCGGCACGTGACCGATTTATAAAAGCATAGTTTCAGCGGGAAACGAGATCGTCAATTAAGTTCACCGAACCACACGAACATGACTTGAACACTGATCAAACATTCACTAACGTATTTTTTTTAAATACAGCATTGGGGGCTTCTTTCCCGGTCCTTGTATATTAATCATTTATGAAATGCATGATGCTGTTTTTTCATTTTAGCCGTGACGGGAAACTTGGCTCGATAATCACTCTATCTACTTGAGCCATGTGTGAACGTTGTTCAACTTGAGACGTGAAATACAACATTCCGTATGGTCGCCGTAGATTTGACAAAAACTTGAAGACAAGTGCAAAGACCACAAGAACAAATTCATAACATCAACAAGAACACCAACCGAAGTCAAGCTGACTGAAATGTGATGTCAAGTTATGCAAGTGAGTAAAAGGTGCTCTACTGGATTTTTAATCTGGGAAACCAAGTAAAGGAAACAGGCATTTACCAAGCTTATGCTGTTCAAGTAAAGACGTCCACACAGTGTTAACACTTAAAATCTTTTAACCTATAATGTTTCCTTGTCACAATCAGCACTATTATTACAACCTTGACTGACTGAATGTACATCAATTTGACGTTTATCTAGAAATTCATTGCCATGGTAACAGCAGGGCGCCAACGTCATACCAATCTCAGGAGACAACCAATTTGACACGTCTGTAGTGATTGGGTGGAGCTCACAGGCGCCATTTGGAAAAGTAATAATAGTACAAATATTAACAAGAAAGAAATATTTCCACATTGAATGCGTCTAAAGGTTGGATCAACAATAACAACCACTAATCTTCAATTAATAATACGAAGTAATGGCAGTAAGATTGAATTTCATGAGTACCAATCGATACGAGTAGAAATTAATTAAAGAAGCAAAGATGCATGCCAAGAAATATATAGGTCTGCATCAAACATTCTCTTGGCGACAAGTAACAGTGATACATAAACAATGTACCATATCATACACAATCTTACCAAACTACAATAACTGAATTACCTAATACAATTTATTTCATTGTAAGATTTACTGTCCCTTGGGCTTACTTACTTCTTGTTTTATTTTTCCTTTACGTCAACTGAAAATTTGGTTTTGGTTACATTATATTTAAGATGATACGCTGTTGTGTATAACACCCATGGGCATGTAAAGCATACACCCATCCTAAGGCATCAGTCAAAGCGATGTCTGGCAAATGTAACACAATCTTGAGATATTCTCAAAACCGAACCCACCTGTTAAATCAATCACCATTGTTACTCTTTTAACGAGTGAAACAGACACTTCTCTTTATCAATCAAGATTTTCCTTGTTTTCACCCATGTTGCCATGTCTCCAGTGATTATCATGAGCCTACCCCTTACGTATAGATCTCACTTGCTTCAAGTTGACCCTGCACAGTCATGTTATGCGCTTTCCCCAAAGTAATTAATGCTAACTTTCCTTGAACAAAACGGAACTAGAATTTTTTCTCCTCATAGCTCTGGTTTGATTGATTTGACTTAATAGTTGACATTTCTGCAGTGGACATTGCTGCAGCCTTATCAAGGATACATTTTCTCCTGGAAGTTATAGCGTCATGAAAAAATAATAACAACACATTCTTGAAGTCATGCAACCCAAGAAATAGCATGCTTTAAAATTGTCTGCTGTGAGTACAAGATTTGGATGCAAGATTTAGTCGACGTACGAACCTTTAGCTTTATAAATACATAAAGCACTCTCATGCTGTTCGAATGTACGAGCTTGTTGGTTACAGTCAAAATTACTTCGACATTTTGTATGCACCAGTGATACTTACACTGGGGTTTTTCTCGTTCTTTCCTTGGGGCTTGTCTTCAGAATGAAGCGGAATGGATTCTTGTGCAAAACATTTTCACCGTCCTTGGGCGCAGAAAATGGCTGACAAGTTCAGTCTTCTAATGGATTGAATTGCCGAATGCACAAAATGCTCTTTGTTGTTGTATGCATTATTTACTCAGCTACCACTCTGCGAAACAAATATTGGGCAATATGAGAAAGGAATCAAGTTGATTTTTCCACCACTGGCATCAATAAATATTCTTTTGGTCTACTATGAGCCAGCTGGTTGACACTCCACGTTCATTCAATTGTTTGATTTTCAAAAAATAAACTTCGAATATTTTAAAGGCCTACGGTTAACCATTCCCCCTTTTTCCCCAAGAGACCAATATCGTAGAACTGCTTAAGCAGAAAGTATTGCTTAGCACATTTCTGCTCTGCAAAAATTAGCATGAAACCAGCCTCAATTGGTGCATGTGAGATGGTATTTTGGCTGGTACCTTATTCTGGTAAGATTGTTTTGTGCTTAGTTCTGTGCTTTAGCTGCTCTATGAAATTGAGCTCGGGTCTCTTTCTTACAAGCTTAGCGTGGATTTTGTAAATTTTCACTTACTGGCCCGCAAAGGTTGCTTTGCCAGAGTAAAGTGTTTGTTGTTTTCAGCAGCATCCGCGAATCAACGATGAGTAGAAACTAGCATACCTTGTGTTTACATATTAAAATGTTCTGCTTTAATGACATTCGAATATCTATTTGAATGAGAACGAAATCCTTTGAAAATGTCAGCATTTTCACTTGGTAAATTCACACTTTAAACGGCAGTATTTCTTTCCTGGATAACATGGCACTAGACCAAAGTACCGTCTTCTTTGCTAGCGATGTGTACACAGTCTATAGGCCAAGTCTCTACACAGCAATAATGACGTGAACACTGTGCTGAGTGTGCTTACAAGTGATGTGACATTTTTCTAAGAGAGTACATCACACGGTTTGCAAAAACAAGAGCTACAATTGTCTTCAATCTTCTCGCATAATTACCATTTCCATTATACTCCATGGGGTTTTAATTAGGACTCAGGCATAATGGGTACACTTCCATTACGGGGATCGCTTCCCAGCGTGACGCAGGCCAACGTCTACAATGTCAGAAGGATTCAATACTTTCAATTACTACAAGGCAACTGCATAATATGAGGACCTGAATTTGTGGAAATTATTTCTGATTTTTAATTTGTCCGATTGGGAAAACGCAGTGCTGCACAGGGCAGTATTCTTGGTTGATAAGTTGTTCAAATGAGGGGTTGGGAATTGCCGAGTGAACGTAAGAAGGCTCTTCCGGAATATTCTACCGGTTCCTCGTCAATTATACCGTTTGTGAAACTTTTCTCATTTACTTATTTTACTGTATTTTTTTAGGGGAGGATTATCAAACTTGGAGAAACAAACAACACCCTCCTCCAACCACCACCACCACCGACCACCACCACCGACCACCGATACATCGTCTGAGTGTTTGGTTCCCAATTATACAAACACTAATTTGTAGAAAATCTTATTCTTTCATAATGAGTTGGTTTTCCTAAACCAGTGAGGGACACCAGTCACTAGCTGAATGATTTACAATACACAACAATGGCTGGTAACCTGTTTCTCCCATCAGAGACAGAATTATTCAGAGCATGTAAATTAGTATCCGAACCTTCAGAAAATAGGACCCTTTAAACGCGCAACCAATTAGCGACCAATGTATATGTCTTTAACTGTGGTCCGAACGTAATTGTTGTTTTAATTTTCAATGACCTCCAAAAAACCGAGGCCTATAAACTTGCGATCGGGCAGACCTGCCTGAGATTTATTTCTCCGGTTGCGATGTTTATTGGCCAATGGTTGATTACTGCAGATTTTCGTTGAGGAAATTGAAAAAGACCACATTTTATTCGTTCTGTTGTAAAAAAGTAATGATAATAATAACAGCAAAAATCAATTTTGTGCGATGGGTTGCTAAAATGAGAGTGGATATTTACGACGTGGGTAAATAGACGTAGCCAGTAGAAGCTTTTAAGTGACGTTCATTAATTAAAGCATCTCATTCAAGAAACACACTACGAACCTGTTTAAGGTAAGACAAAGTAGTTGGTAATAATAATGATCAAAAAGATAAATAAAATTGATACTCTGAAGGGTTTACTTTGGTTTAGGTCTTAAGGCCGACCGGCATCAATTATTGTTTCATCTGAGACGAGATACCATCATCATCAGGTGCGAGCATTGTCCCATGAAATCCCAGTTCTATAAACTCTCAGCTATTGGAAACAAGGGAATTTGAATGAGTACAATTTAAAAATAAAAACGAAACAAACAAACAGACAAACACTCCAACAAATGAAACGTTATCAAACAGCCGAAAATGGGTCAGAGCCCTGGAACCAGAGACCAGGTCAAATCTGACCGGGAGCGTTTGGAAACGAGGTGATTGGAATAATTACATGCATTATTCTAAAAACAAACATACTATATAATGCAGTCAAGCGCACTGGACACAAGTTCTGGTGTGTCTGATCTGCAGGATGTGGGTTCGAGTCCCGGTTATGATACTTGTGTCCTTAAGCAAGACACTTGACCATCATAGCTTCGTCCTTTGGATGGGACGTAACGCCATAGGAACAGTGTGTTGTGTAATGCACGTAAAATAACCCAGTGACACTTATCGCTTAGAGAAGGGAAATTGCCCTGGTGTTTCTGGCAGTGGCTGCTGAATGCGCCGCAGCACCTTGTAAACCCTTTATAAGGTGTTACATAAATGGGTCTCATAATTCATAACTTCAAAAACTTGCCTGGAAATTAATAATGATAAGCGCTTCGAACGCCCGTATAAAGCGCTTTATAAAGCGCTATATAAAAACTACTTGTTATTTTAATATTATTATCACACATTCCCATGCACATATTAGATACCATTAAGTTCTCCAGGAGTATCCGTTAAGCATTTAGAATAACAGTAGATATACACCGGTTATAAAAACATCTGTAAGTGGGGAAATGCATAATTATTTCCTAAACCGCGCAGCAAGAGAAATTCGATCGGGTTCGAACGCAACTGTTCTCGTCCGTTATGATAACATTTCCGGCGGAATAGGGGTCTCATACACCAGGAGCTTCTGTCACTTGTGAAGATCCCCTGGAAAAAAAAGATGGGCCTTACGGAAAATTAACGTACAGCATTAAACGAGAATGGATGAAATAACGCCTAATTAAGCCGGGTTGGTCAGACATGTGTTTTATATACTGTTACATGACCTTCTATGTAGAGACATACGTTCTATGCACCCTTGATTTGGATTGCAATTTTACATAACTTATTTACAACTCCCTTTTGTGGGACTTGATTGAATTTGGATCTGACAAAAGGATTGTAGTTTTTAGGAATCCTTTATAGACGAGAGGTTGGATTGTTTGTGTTTCTGTCGGAGCCAGCAAGCCCCAAGGCTGTCCATTTTATTGTTGTGAAATACGGGGTAAAGGACATAATCAAAAAGCATATCTTATCCCCAGACGTGATCTCCGTTCCCATGGTTACGCTAACAATTGCATTTGTGTAACGCTCACACGGCGTCCGTGCGGTATAAAGAGCGCGTGCCTTCAGGTACGCAAGTGGAAGTAAAAACAATTCACTTTTAAATGCTGTTCTTTTAACTTGAATATTACTGCACGCGGGATTTGATGAGCAAAACGATGGAGAGAAACAAAAGACCGTGAACAGAGAAACAAAATGGCACTCAAAACAAAATAATAAACAGAATTGTATAGTGCAAGAGTCGTCTATTGATTCGGTCTCCTTATACAATATATGAAACGATAATAATATCCGCTGTGTGCTCAGTTGGAGAACTCAGGACGGGATATTAAATTTGAGGGGAAAATGAAAACGGAAGACATCATCTCGGTAATAAAAGAGTATGCAGACCGCGGATGTGGTTTTAGTTTTCACCGTACAAAATGTATACAAAGCAAACCTGGTGTTTGAAATGAAAAACATAGCGACACAACCTGAAGTAGAGTTGGTAAAAGGAGGTGCGTTATATTGAAAAAAGGGTGAATGATAACAAACCGCCGAGCCAAACAAAATGAACGCCAGTGTGGTCGTCGCAGAGAACACAGCCTCCGGCAAACATGGACGTACCATATTGCATTCACCGCGAATTAATCACGGGGTTCACGGTCGCAGAATCTGCGTTTGGTTACAAACAAGATGTGACTGATAATAAAGAGCCGTGTATTATGACAAAACACTTGGAGACGCGTGCCACAAAATATGCGCAGTCCAACAATGAGGGAGGAGTTCAGCAACTTCAACACGGGAAGAAACAACAGTGAAACGAAGATGAAGTCAGTGCATCATTATTCATGCACGATGAGCTCTTCGATTGGTGATAAAGATAATGACTGTCAATTTATCCACAATTACACGTTGGATGCCATTCAATCTTAACGGTGCACTATACGCTTGATCATCAGTGTCATCTTTAGGTCAAAATATAAGTATCTATCCAAGGCATGTTATCTTCACTTCCCTAGTTTTTTGCGGTTTCATAGATTTATTCTATTGATCCTTATTTTTGTAGTGCTTTTATGCAACTTGATTCTAGCTTTTACAAATGGGCCGCTTTTTATCTTGTTGATGTTTTCATCAGGTCCCTGAATCAAGGGTTGTTTTTGTTTTTGTTTTGTTTTTGCCTGGTTTTAAGGTATTATCTGTCTACAACTCCCCACTTTTTTTCTTTCAAGAGAACATTCAATCCCCTCAACTGGTTTTCATCGAAACATCTGACAACAAATTTGTGAAAATGTCACCAAGTTTACATTAATTATTACATCATTTTTGTTAAAGAGTACAGCAATTATACGGAAATTCCTCTTGAGGACTACAAGTGCTGATGTGGATGAGCTTTCAGTTGGTTTTTTTTCCTCTCTCTCTCTCTCTCTCAATAGTTTCTGATCCTGTCTATACGTGAGTTAATCATAATTACTATAAATAATACCATATAAATAGTCAACCACGCCGTATGTCAGTGATTGTATGCATTTATTGAGGAGATTTCTGATTCAAAATTTAGTAAAAAGAACTTAGATTTGGGGAGATTTTCCTCGCAGATTATTGCACTAAGATGGGCAAAAGATTGTGGACAGTTGGGGATGATATCAAAAAAATAATAGCAGGTAAGGTTCTGATCCTTTTTCCACGAGCAATACCCCCAAAAAAGTATGTACTATAATAAGTTTGTTAAAAACAGGGTATACTTTTGGTAATTGTCGAGCCAAACAAAATGAACGCCAGTGTGGTCGTCACAGAGAACACAGCCTCAGGCAAACATGGACGTACCATATCTTAACTTGGTGTATCCCAACATATGCATAACATAACCAACCTGTGAACATTTGGGCTCAATTGGTCATCAAAGTTGCAAGAAAACAATAAAAGAAAAAATACCCTTGTTATAGCAGATGCCTGAGAAAGGCTTGATGCCTAAAGCCTTTCTCAGATTCAAATGTTGGAGTGAAAAACTAACTCTTTCTCTAAAACTGCTTTCTTTTGGAGTAGTTACCACAGGTATTCCCTCCCTTAAATATGAAGAAAAAAAATACTAGGTAGTCGCAGCTTATTATTGTTTACTAGTTTATATATGCGAGAATACAAGTAAAAATCTGTATTGACCAAGTTCACCCGACGTCGTCACCCATGTCATATTTTAGTTCTGCCATTCTGGGAGTCTGATCTCTCAGTGTATTGTTCAGTGGGCAGTTTAGGAAACCCTCTTGCGGTTAGACGCGCACTACATTATTATCTTTACATGCAATTTGACTCCTAAAATGACAGACGATTGGCCGCTTGTGACGTCAGTTCAAGGGTCTGTAATCAGGTTGGTTTTCGATTTGAACATACGTGATATCTCAAACATGACATCAAGTCGGGCTCTTGGGTTAAATTGTATTCCCATCTATAAGTATATTTCCATATATAAGTAGTGCGTTTAATGGCAAGGAGCAAAAAAAAAACCAAAAACAATGCTTGGTAGAAAAATGAGTGGTGTACGCAGCCCGTAAATATAACATTATTATAATAATTATTTGGTTTGTGTCTACAGCCTAATGCATCTGCGAACACCTTATGACGGTACGCCTGGTTCATCACAATATTGACTCTTACTTTGATAGCAATGATAGCAATCTCATGTCACCTGGGCCCAATTTCATTAATTTAACTGGAAAGTGTTTTGCAGAACCATTAGTGAGTGGGGTCAGTCACAGGCTATGCCCACTTCTCTAACTCTGACAACATGTCTGCTAAGCGACATCAATCGGTGCTTAGCGAATTTGTTTATGATAACTTTATGAATCTAAACCAATGTAAACACAACACCCGACACCATGTTTAAATCCCTGTCTGCAATTACGATTAACACACAGTATTTCATTAAAAACGAAATTCAAATATACTTTTTTCAAATAATTTATCATGCTGAATTCTGCCAGATACCAACTGCAGGCCTGTTAGCTTTACAGATTGTAACTCGGCAATGTCACGATCTGATGATACTGTAATACTATATGTCTGTTTGCTTTAATCTCAAGATGTGATGACGACAGACTGGTTAGTTTGCAAGAAGACAAGATGGAAGATGGAGGTGATTTACAACATAATGGCAGCCATTATTATTGTACAAGGAAGAGAAGGAGACCTTGATCAAGATGCAGAGACGATTTGGCAGAAAGAACAGGGGCACCAGCCTGGACGACGGCAGAAATAATGTGATAAGAGTGAGGACGATGTAGGCTGAAAATTATGACACTTTTTATAATTAATATGCTTTCAACCCCAACTAAATTTTTAAAGTACCCAGTCAGTTTCCCTCGTGGTTTATTGTAATGATACTTTTAATAATTATTCACGCATTCATGAACCTTAAAGCATAGCACGTCACCCAGAAGTGTCACCCACAATGTCACTTTAATATCAAACGATGATGCATGATATAAAAAACCTCCACCCATCCACGGAAACCTGCCTAACAAAACAGGCCTTGCAATAAATACAAAATAAAACTGTTTGACTGAATGATACGTTAATCTAAAGTTTAGCCTTGTTTCCGATGGGGGAATCAACTGAAGGAAGCAGTTTTAGTAGTCGGGCAGAGGTCTGGTACATGACTCTGCATACACATTCCGCTTAACTAGTGTGATTAATCGTTGTTTTTAGGGAGAGTACATTCATTTCACTTCTCTCACTCTTGAAAAAAGACTCATTAAACTTGTCGGTGGAATTTCATCACATCAGGTGGCCAGGTTTTCGGGGGGGGGGGACGTGATAACCGTGTGTTTTGAGCACGTGTGTGCCTTTTTCAATTTGGCAAATTGAAATGGGGACTGCGTCTTGAGAGTTATTTCTCTCTCTCTGACATAAATTTCAGATGGAAAAATTCAGCTTTGAGGATGTGTCTTTTTTTTTCACAATCGCATAGATCCGTTCCAGGTTGCAACTGTCTCGGTCTTGTTCCCTATGTGCAGCTGCACTAATGAAAACCTCAGTGTATACCTAAAAGGGGGTCGGTCTATTTTGAACTCATATTCTGGTTACGTTTAGTGTTTTTTTAAAGATGTTTTTTTCAATCGAAATTTGTTTCTCTCACAATTTACAAGCAATTAATTTGGCTACATTATCCGTTTGGGTTTTCCGCAAAAAAAACTATGTTTTTACTAAAGTTTTTACTTTTAATGTTGACGCTATTTCTTGTATTTATTTTATACTTTATCTCTTTATAGTCATTCCACGCGGGCTCCTGTCTGAGAACGTAATGATGACGTACTCAGACAGAGTACACTCCCTCCCCACCCCACCCCCGCAAAAAAAGGGGAAGAAAAAAAAAGGTGGAGGGAAAAAAGCACAAGGCAATTCTTGTCTGTCACAAGCGGAGCACCGTGAGTACTGCAAATCCAGTATGAGACCAATCTAGGGTTATTCCGCATTGCTTGAATCTTAAGTCAACGACCGTGAATTTCTCCGTAGATTTTAACGAGTTTTGCATTTCCAGCCGAGTCGACAAGTACTCGTTTGGAATGGTCCCCCAAATGCCAAGTAACGGTAACATCACTGTAATGTTTAATGCAATATCATTGTGCGTGGATAAAAACTATGACTTGATTGCTGCGCGTCAATATCAAAACCATTGTACTTTATAATTGTGGGTGGTTTAACAAGTCAAGCGAAGGCGAGCGTGAAATTCATGTCGTAAGTAAACAAATACAATCTATTAGGGGCAAAAAATAACTGTACTCGGTACATGTATGATAACAGCAATGGAAATTTCTCTTTTGCTGTTTTTTGTCTAGAGCTTTTTGTGTGTGTGTGTCTTTTGCTTTCCGAGTCCTGTGTGTTGGGGTGGGTTTGGTGTGGGAAAAAGTGAACACATCGGTTGTGATTCGAACCCACGGCACACTGTATGCTCCACAAACATGGCGACGAGAGCCTGCAATTAGCACACAATTTCACAGTGAATCGTAAACAAACGGCAGCACTTCCCTTCCCAACAACCGCAAAGCTACCCACGGGAGATCCGAGAGCTACCCGGAGATCTGACGCCACAGCTCGCCACAGCCAGGGGCTCTGTGCATATCTATCGTAAGGAGCAAGAACACTACACCCACTAGTCACGGTCTGCCGTATCATTTACTTACATATATAATAACATCTTCGCTAATCAGTCTACCGTCAGACCAGACAAACCGATTATCCTCAGTAACTTTGTCCTACAGACTAGACAATCTCTCTCCAACTCCCAACAATACCAATACACCGGTGACCTAATTAGTGGACAATTCAAATCACGGACGGCCACGCTCCCATCCTAAACGTCCTTCTCCGTGCTCAATAACAACAAACAAAACTCTCTCCATAAGACTGTACATGGCACAGCCATACACAAACCACGGTGCGAGGCCTGTATATATTAGCACAGTCTGTCAATACTAAGGATAATGGTCGATGTATTTGCAAGGACCTATTTTCTTACCGTATTTTGAGCTTTTATCAAGCCCGGTGTCTCTCGTGTGTCCCTCGGTCGATAATTATATTGACTTAACGGCTCGTAATAATTAGTGGAGCAAAACAAAGGACACGACGGGGGCTATTGAATATCATGTCATTAAGCGTTGTTTTTGGTACCATTGGTGAGATAAAGGAAAGACATCAAACAAGCAGTCTTAGCAGCTTTTACAGGCAATTCAACATAGATTCCTTCCTCCCCCTTCAAGTGACAAAGGGGGTAATCCCGGTATCGAGAATATTGGTGAACTCAAAGTGTATTATCATTGGAGATGCCTGTGCACTTTGCTTGGTTATAATTTTGATTATACAACAAATTAATAACTAAAAACAAACTAACAAAATAATTTATGTTCACAAACGATTATTGTAATCCAATTAGGGCCCCCGCAAGTTAATCCGGAGGTCGTTGGTTCGAATTCCGCTCCAGCCAATTTTTCTTTGCTCAACCCCAAACCAATTCGAAAAGTAGAGTTCCGTGTTAACATGTTAACACGCAATACATCAATCAAACAGATGTTTTAAAAACTAGGCTAATGGATAAGATATCAATTTTCTCCACAGCATTGTGCAATATCAATGTCTTTCATGCTAATCCCTGATCCCCAGCTCTTCAAAAAGGTTACAAGACAACATGAAGCCAAATTGAAGGCCTACAATGCAACACAGTTTTCTGCCGTCTTGACCAATTTTTTTCCGATGCAATTTCGAACTCGGTACCATATTTTCAATTGACAGACACCCGTTCAGAACGCTGCTTGACCCCATTACGAACACAGCGAGAGTCGCGCGCTTCCGAGTCTAATGGCACCGCATGTGGTGTAATGTTACACTTGCTAATACACGCAGAGATGGAATAAATGCTATGAAACGAATGCACTGCCACCAACCTCGTCGTATATTCATTTGATTCGCTGGTGTCTCTCGTTTAGACGTAGACGATGCGTATTACATCAATTAATGGCGGACGGTCGCAGAAGAAAGCTAATCGAGTCGTCACACTACGTGAAGATGCCGTTGGACTATTCATAGTTTTGGATTGGGGATTTGTGTCCACCATGAAGACGTGTGTTGAATTCTTTGGTGCATACTACTGCCATTCCGCTTTTGTATGAATGGCGTAACTGGGGGAGGGGGTATTGATACCCGTGCCCCCCCCTCCCCCATTGATATCCGTGCCCTCTTTGAACTTTTGGGATGGACATTTCCAGTGTATAATTTTACATTTTATAAGCTTTACTGTTTCGATGTTTTATAACTATTTTTCCATTTACAGGCAGACAATGTAATTGTTTTTACACTCGCGCCAGATTACCTTATAAAAAATAGTACATTACATTAAAATGGCGCTGAAAAGGAGCTTGTTTAAGAAGAAGCCAACAACAAACTTGGCTAGTAGTGCCCCCTCTTGTGCCCCCTAAAATGTTACCCTAGTTACGGCGCTGCTTTCCATTCCACCTCTATAGTGTCAAACATGTTTGATACAACTCTGTGTGATGGACTGTCAAAACATTGCTACGCAGCCACCTCCATGTATAAGCCGCTGGATTCCTAATCAGAGGGGATAGATTGAAAACGCCCTCACAGATCATCTCTTAAGTCATAGAGACACCTGCATCATTTACGATCACGGTGAACTGTGTAACCTGTGAACTCGTACTTCTGTAGATCACTGGCTTCAACCCACCCCCCCCCCCCACATTCTCCACCCGTTATTTTATCCTAAATATACACACACAAAGATGAATGGAACCTCGCCTTACAAAATTATAAAATCTCTTGTTTTGCATTCCTGACAATAGCATGCAATCTGCTTCTACAGAATCGTAACCTTTGGCAACCTGAAAATATACAATTACTCGTCGGTCGGATCTCTTTCATTAACTACGGACATATTCAATTCTTATAAATTTAATCAAATGTCCGAATAGAAATACATGCATCTGTCCGCGGCTCCCGTTTGCCAATAACCATTTTTGGCAAATGGAATATTTCAGCATCGGCATAAAAA
>CM021531.1:1390814-1411366 GCA_010994315.2 Pisaster ochraceus
AGAGCAGTCAACCTCGTACTGCTCGACACACCCTGGGGAAGAGGTTGGGGGGTCCTCTCTTTATATCACACTCTCCTTTGAACGTGAAGTATTCAAAATGTTGTCTCAATCGACCTCGTAATTCAAGGTGATTGACCTCTGGCAACAATCCTGACAAATCTCATCTTTTTTTTCATTCTGCACAGAGTGTTTATTCAATTAAACTTGCATAATTTGCCAATTATAGTATTCTTTTTAAGGATTGACTTTTGTCAATTATTCAAATTACGTAACAAAAGAATTTACACAGATGGAATCCATATGGGATCCTCTCCCCAAAATCACACACAGACTACAAGTATATTTACAATAATATTTCCTTTATACAGCATTGCTATTAGAATTCGTGAATTTGTACAAAACTCAAATCAAATGATTGGAAAAGAACTCAATGGTGTTTTTTTTATAATAACCGATGGAAACACAAAGCCAACGTGATACAGGGATCATATGCCCCTTTCAAAAAAGACTACAGGACGGAATACAAGTTTAATTTAATTGTCAATGTGTTTTTCTTCTGAAATCAAGTTACCTCATCCCGAAGGTCAGGAGTTGAGAATGAAGTCTCGTCATCTTGTCAAAACAACATTGCATTTATAACAAATATACTCAGTATTCTTGGATTGTTTACATCACAACACATTTTGATGAGTTCAGTCAGGTCTGTGACTGATTTTCTTTTTCTTCTCTTTTTTTTTCGCTTGTGTGCACAAACCTTAACAATAAAAAGAATCAAATATTATTATAGTGTAATCAAAACAATAAAAAAGAGAGAATCATTTTTACATTTACAATCAACACTCTGGAAGCTTCGAAACACAACAGTAATGTTAGTGATGCACAGTTGCTAACAAGATACCATAAAGTGAACAACTACATACTAATTTTGAAGAAAAAAAAACCAGCTAGACATATTTTGTATTTGTATTTATATGTGTTTTAAAAATAAGATTGATTTCTTAAAACTTACATTTATGTAGTGGACGGATGAATTATATTAACAATACGACTGCACCTTCTTGTTCTCAGTTTGGAAAGCCCACGAAAAAGAATACATTTTACAGCAAAAAGATGTTTGTACAGGGTAACTCAGTATATAAAAAAAAACATCTCAAACTTGCTAATACTGCAATAAAATTAAAACACTGAATGTTTACCCCAAACAAATTCGACTGCTATTCAATACAATATGCAAATCGTTCAATCCAACCCATAAGTGCGACTTGTTTTGAGGAATTCTGCACCCCACAACAAACTAAAATGAATTCTTATAAATCCTGTGATGGTGGAAGTCATTGAAGCTACTTGTACAATGCCAGGAGCTATACGCCAACAAATCAACACCATAGTGTATTAAATTTGCCCGCAGTCTTTATTTGTTAATACTGCGTCATCATCTCTAGGTGTCCATTTGTGACGTAAGCCTTTTACGCGTTATACTGTGCAATAGACGATAGACCTCTACAGCCTATCCATGCTCTGCAGACCATACCATGCACTGTGCAGTCACCAAGTGTTTACTGCATTTCTTGTGCGGTTACATTGATGCATTTCTCTGCATTGCAACCCATTTTGAACTGCAAACTGAAGTTCACTTACACATGCAAAGCTTACATAACTAATGCCTGTTAATTGCATATTTTATTACATGTTTTCCCCTGCCTGCAAATTTGACGACATCGACCAGCCTGCAGTCCATAACACAAGCCATAACAGCGGTCCAATCCATAACACATGCCCTGCAGGCCATTAACATGTAAGCTACAAACGTTTAACAAACACATTTTGTTCTTTCATTGTTTGGACTTAATATTTTACAGCAGTCCATTAACATATTATGTACTACCGAAGTCCATTAACATGTATTGTTCTACAGTCCATTATCACGATTTATAACAGTCCATTAACGCATGGAAAGCCGTTGTACATGTCATGCAATCCATTAACAACCCTAGAGTGACTTTAATTTGACATATTGTCTCTTACACTGTCACCTAATCCAACTATGTTTAATATTCCTTGCCACTTAAAAGGGTTTATCAAAAATGATTGTCACTTTCAAGGAAGACATCCAAAAAGTGGAACGTCATTTTGCAAATTATAAATTAAAAGTGAATCGATGCGTACAAAGCCACATAAACAGAGATATCAAATTCAGTTGATGCTCTTGAGATACGAATCCTACTCCAGTGCAATTGACAATTTAAACTGTTTACATATCCACAACAAATCATACGTTAAACTAATATTGGTTGGGTACATTACAGAGGCACTGGAGAGGTTCCAATGGGTGTCGCATTCAAGTGTCGAATCATTAAAGTGACACTCCTGGCGCTGAAATATCTCATCCAGACAGTCAACCAGAACACATTGTAAGAGATACAAAGTGTCGCGGCGTATATTGCTGACAGACCATGCCATAAACCCGGGGGAGGGGTAGGGTTCTCTTCGTGATAAGTTTACAAACCAATGTTCAATATTCACATAGCTGCACTCTACACTCTCAAAACTCCCCAGTCACAATTGACCCGAATTGACCCATTTTCTGAGTCAGTAAGACCAGGAATCTGTGTCAAAATGACTCAGAAATGGATCAAACTAACGCAGAATCCCAGTTATCATCACATTGTGTTACCAGTTCCGGGTCAGCCTGACCCAGAAATCGGTCAGGCCCACCAGGAACCAGTAACCCGGTTCAAATCTGACCCACAGTTTTTGTGCATCCACTGACCACTGAGGCCCAACAAAATGACCCACCAAAAAGACATGATTGGGTACTGGGTCAGTGTTAACACTGGGCATTGTTGAGAGGTTAGTGCCAAAGATAAGCAGTGACAACCCCACAAAATGTAAACTCCACATAATGTAACTAATGAAACAGTCATACCAAGTGTTGATTTCTCTCCAAAAGATAAGCACGCCGCGTCCTGAATACTAAACTGGAAGGTAAGCTTTCACACAATCTATGCACACCAACTCATTCAAGATTTAGCGGTCATCACTGCATAATTACAGTCCCTATTGGAAAAAGCAATTTTCAAATTATTTTCCTTCGAAAGTGCAAATAATAATTATCATATATATTACACCTTTCCTTTTTTCTGAATAAATCTACACACAAGAAAAGATGCTAAATAAAACAAGCAGCCTGCAAAGTTCAATTTTGCATAATCGTTGCCGGGTTTTTCGAAGGATGGTCTGTCATAAGCAAGCTAGTATTTAGAGGAAAACTATATCGATGGTTGGAGTTGAAAGGTAAGGTCAAAGGTAGGTTGACTCAAAGACAAAGTCATCAAGAACGGTACAATAAGGTCACCTGTGAGAGTTTCAACTGAATAGCATTAGCTACTTGTTTAAAAAAAAAACAGCAAAAACAACAACAGCAAAAAGTGTCGGTATTTTCATCAGGCATAATATTTGGCTCTTTGAAAGAAGTAGATTGTTTTTTTCAAGTACATGGGCTGACTTTCATGCTCACAAAGCGTGGGCTTTAACAGACTTTTAAAGCTTTTTAATCACTGTACAGTTTTTCTGATTTTTCAATGGGCAAAACAATCGTAAATCAGACTTAAGTAGGAAGGATATCATGCCTGTTTCAACAAGAACGTCAAATCCATCCACGCGGTGACAGCGGGTACCAATTGCCTCTCTGGCCGCAGCACTCACAAACGTGCACCACGGCAATTTGAATCTCCAAAACTCACGTTAAGGCAAGTTTTGGGATTCAAATTTTGCGACATTCAACTAATCGACGGGGAATGTCAGACAAAACAATTTCCAAGGATGCTTGCTATCAGTACCATCTTTATAACAAGGAGGATTTCGGGTGAAAATTACGTAAGTTATGTTCGGGTCATCACAAACGTATGACCCTAGAAATATGAATTGCAAATAACTTTATTCATTTATATCAAAATATGTTATTTTGAATCGTGTCTAGTTGAATTAACCTTGTCAAGCGTTTTGATATAGCTAAATTAAGTCCCATTATCCATTGACGTTTAATCACCACCTGTTTTTCTTGACAACACAATCAAGTTTTTTAAATTAAGGTTTTGGGATTTTGTTACAACCACTTTATCTACGAGCGTTTGCCAAAATACAATTTGTCACAAATACGCATCAGCATGGCCCCATATCCCTTGCAATGTATCTTTCAAAAATGTATTATTCACAACACGGATTGCCCATCCATGGAGGTAAGTCCACCTCAATATTTCTAAATTCTCACAGGATGCTTTAATGAGGGTTCAATTAAAACGGTCTCTGGTAAAGATCAATCACTTTATAAACAGGTGCATTTAAAATGCAATAAGGGGCTTCACTCCACGACAAAGTAAATGGCAAATCAATCTTTGACCCTTCGTTACCTTCATAAACAATGAACGAACTTCAGAAACAGTAAACATCCAGTGGAATGTCTTATAGCTGTTTCTCAAAAGTTGTTTTTCATCCCGGTCAATTTGTTGACGGTAATCATCAATATTTTAGGGTAATAACCCTTACGAACATCCTTGAAGGCAGAAGTGAAGACAATCTTCAATAATTGAAATACCACCCATGCCGATCTTTCACATGCATTTAAAGATGGTGATGACAAATTCCATCTTTACAATTCCAGATGAAAGGTTCAATTCCCAAAATAGCAGTCCATTAATTTTGTCAATATTTAATGCATTGCGAATCCAAACAAGTAAGGCACATTTTAAGTGGTCTAAGAAGCACATCAACGCACAATAAGATATTATGACCCCAAGCTAGAATTTTATCATGTGGAAAATTGAGCAAGAAAGGAGAAACAATCCAAGTTTTTCAGAGATGTTTTTGTGTAGGTTTTTTTTAAGCCAGACTTCAAGTCTCAAATGCATCTCACATTCTCATTATTTAAGAATGTCCCTCATGGAGCGGCCATCTTGTTTTTCCATCATGCAAGGAAATGTAACCGAACCGAGGCAGGAAAAGCACAATAGTCACATCCCTTTTTTTGAATTGTATTCATTGTTGCTATTGCGCACGGGGTACGTGACAAACACGGCGGCAGACTGATAAAAGTCTCTCATGTTCCCAAATAAAATACACAGCGTGTGTGCGCCTGTAAGAACTACTAAGTTATTTATAGCAGTGAAGCGTCATCTCCTTGATAACAGACAGCAATGGACTTGAGTACACTGTGCAAACTCTGGTCATATTACCTCTTTGCAAATACAATTAAAGTGCAGACTTTCCAAAAAGTAAATAGTGACAGACTGCTAGGCTGTGGCCATCAAGCCCTTTTTGCATAGGAAAAATATAACCAAATCTTGTCGCAAATCTAATGAAAATATTTCCCCTTTGCATATGTTATTTCGTCACGTGCGATCCATCATGTCAGTTGAGCTTAAAGCTAACATCTTCAATTATATAAAGGATAATCTCCAGGGAATTTTGACAGTTTGTATTTCTTTGTTTTATCATAAGCCTGAAGCAGCATCGGATTTATACTGCTGCTTTAAAAATTCTGGTATGGCAATTCCAAGGTACTCGAGGAGCTCAAAGTAAGACCAAGTGAAGGCTGGGGTCATCTCCTGAGAATGGGACAGAATGTTGGCTTCAGAATGCAGCGTCTTGTTGAACATCAACCACGCCTCCATCTCCTTTTGTCTCCTTGCTAGTTCCAGTGCAAACCTCTCAGCTTCCTCCTGGGCCAGTTTGGCCATGATTTCCCGCTTGAGACGTTCCTCCTCTGCAAGACGCATCGTGATGAGCTCCTCCTCTCGTTTCTTGCGCTCATACTCCAGACGTTCTTCTTCGGCCATGGCGGACAGCATGGCTTCCTCGGCTTTTCGTTTTTCGTCTTCTTCCTTCTGCTTCCTCATGTTCTCCTCTGTGGACAACACAAAAACATTAATAACTATTAAAGTTCTTCAACAAACTTAACATGCAGCGCAATCTTCTCGGAGAACTTGAAGATACCACTCTATTTTACTTACAGAACCAGTTTCCAAATAACATTTTCAAGAAAATGCATGATGACAAAAAGTGTTGTGATGTTCTGATGTTTATGCGGTTGAAGCACTCATTAATGGCAAACAAGCAACTTCCACATTTAGTAGGTTTTTGCCAAAAAACAGTGACTCACCTCTCCTTCGTTCATCCTCTTCTCTTTTTTGTCGGGCAACCTCTTCCATCTTTCTCTTGTATTCTTCCATTCTCTTCTTCTCTCTCTCTGCATTGAGGGCTTGTTGTCTCTTCCTATCCTCAGCTTCCTGCTCTCGTTTTTGCCTCTCCAGAATTTCCTGTTCCCTCTTCATCCTGTTGATTGAGTTGCGGGAGTGAAAGTTTAACTCATGGAGGGATTGGAAGCTATTAGACTTGTCTCAGGTTGTTTGTTTGTTTGTTTTTTTGTTTTTAACTATACAACTATCGATAGGCTTAAAACTTTACTTTCTTTTCCGGCTATTTAGCGTAATCAATGTTTACAATTTTCAATCTTGTTTCGAATTTGCTTTGACCCATCCACTATGCCCAAGTTTTGATTTTTAAATATTGGCAGACTACCCTATACACTGAAGAACAAAGTAATGCCTCAAATGAAGCAGATATTTTAGATCATTGTCTCCCAGTTCAGGAGTTTCCAATGGCTTTTCCTGGCTCCCAGCATGCAGCTTTATAGTCGAGGACATTTGTCATCTAGCATCAGGCACAGAGGTTAACTGCTAACAATGGAAAGCAGAGACACAAACAGAAATGACAGACGATCTGGGCCCAATGGTATAAAGCCTGTATCCCCAAAACCTGCCAAGCACAGGAAAATCTTGCTTAACAGAAACAGGTAACCAGCCAATATTCCCTAGAGTTACATTGTTGCGACTGGTGCCCCACTAATTTGTTTTCGCTTAGCAGATAATAACATTTCCTAAGCAGTATTTTCAGCTTAACAGCTTTATGAAATTGGGCCCAGGAAGAGACCGCTGGGTATTTTTCCCCTTAAAAATTTGTATTGTGTTTTCTCATACTTCAATTGAAAACAGTTTTTCAATATTCAGTTATTTCTTTTGACTTACCCACAATTTCGAAAAACAAAAGTTTTTGCAATTCACATACGGGAAAAACCCCCACTGAAATAAGAAATCTTTATGTTTTCTTAAACTATTCTCCTCCAACATCTTATTTGGAACACTGTTTTCCCAAACCAATTCTCTATCCTCAGCAACCCCCCCCCCCTAAACCAAGTCATTACCTCACATTGTCTTCTTTCCTTCGTTTTTCTTCCTCCCAGTCTCTCTTCAACTTTTCCTGCCTCTCTATCTCCTCTTGCTGTTTCCTCTTTGCGTCTTCTCTCTCCTTCCGTTTCCTCTCCACGGCCTGTTTGCGTCGCTCGGCCTCGGCAGCGCGCTTTGCGGCCTTTGCCTGGGACCGGGAGACACTACTTGGACCTTGACTCGTGGAATCCTAAGTACCAATGGGCGAGTGAAAATCATTATGACCAGAATTTAGCAATCTTGTAATCTTGAGATGTTTCACATGTATTCAACACTAAGCCGCATCCAAAATATTAATTTGAGTTTGTTTAATCACTTTATCATTCAGAATACAACATTAAAGATGTAAACTGTTTTGTTTTTTTATAATCAAAGGTGAAAATTCAAAACGATAGAAAACAAGCAATGTTTATTTAATATTCAATAAATCACACACCATGCATCATTAAATAACCACAATGTAAAAATAGAAATCAGTAAAGTCGGAAGTACAGAAATCTGAAGCTAAAAGAACAGAAACATATCAAGGACTAGCTAATAAACTGGTCAAAGCATGCTGTTTTTAATTGATTTAAACTGGTTTTTTTGGGTTAAAATGTGAAAATATTCACATAAAACTAGAAAAAGGTAAAGAAATAGAATTACAGAGAAAGATGTAAAGTTAACCAATAATTACAAACTCAAACACAGTTACATTTTCTGTAAGATAAAAAGAAATACATTCATGGGAAAATTATCAATTATAACAAAAATTAAGAACAGTTATCAATATCCTAAAGATATCAACAACAACAACCCCCACCCCCTTCAAAAAAAGGAGAGAACAAAAATACGAAGGACTAAACATTGACGTCACTCACTGGCAGGCAAAGACAACTGATGACAAGTGACGTAGGAAAGATTCAATTGGTGATCTTGTCACACTGATGTTATGATAACAACTGATCTCAGGTGTTGAACCTTTTTATTTTCCAAGGTAAAATCTTTGTATCATACCTAACCACCCACTTACCTTTCTGTATGTAAACTCTTACTGCGACAAACTTAATATGATGGTGACATAAACAAAATCAATACCTCTAATTGACACGGGTGCAAATGAGTGCAACATTCATGTTGGCACAGTATGGAAGGTCAGTGAAGAGAGTGTGCCTTTATGATACAAGCATGGAATTCGGCACACAGTTAAAGTATGTCATGAAAATTATATTTGGCGATTGGGTCATCGCAGATTTGGGTCCTTTGAAAAAATAAAGGTAGAATAACAAGATGCATATTTTTTTCAAAATTCAAATTTGTGATGGCACTACATGTACAGCCAAATCGCTTTCTCATGACATACTCTGCTCGTACAGTATGGTACCTTCCATGCTTGTATCATCGAAGGCACAGTTCCCCTCCAATATTTCTTGATCTGCAACAACAGTATGTAAACAATGTGAATTCTTCACAAAATGAGACTGTACCTCAGTGTAAACAGACATGATCTCCGAGTCCACCGTCATATCAGTCTGAGCAACAGAGGGCGGTATAGGATCGGGCTATACAACACCAGGATGTCATGAAGGAAGAGAAACGGATTAGGGATTGATGAAATGGGATTAAGGGAATGGAAAGGATAGGGGGGTTAACAAGATCAAAAAAATGTACTATACAACAGGGATTTAGCAGTCTGCTATGAAACATCTGTTTAATACCAAAGATGTGACACGTAAATATAATTTGGTTGGTTGGTTGGTTAGTTGATTTATTGGTTGGTTGGTTGGTTGATTGATTGGTCTGTTGGTTGGTTGGTTGGTTGGTTTGTTGGTTGGTTGGTTGGTTGGTTGGTTGGTTAGTTGGTTGGTTTGTTGGTTGGTTGTTAGTTGGTTGGTTGGTTGGTTGGTTGGTTGGTTGGTTGGTTGGTTGGTTGGTTGGTTGGTTGGTTGATTGTTTGGTTGGTTGGTTGGTTGATTGATTGGTTAGTTGGTTTATTCCTTGGTTGGTTGATTGTTAGATTGGTTAGTTGGTTGAAAAACAAATGATAAGTAAGTTTTTACAAGTCAGGGAAGTCACTGATGTTAGTGACTGGTATCATTGGGGTAGGAAGAGTGAGAACAAAGGCCAACCCCCTTCTGGCCCATACTGGAAATGGGCAACAGTCATTAGATAATATCTGAACTCTACATGATTGAAATAAAATCAAGTGTAGTTTTGAGGAGCACCCGGAATGTATATCTTGAGTTGTCTCTGAAAAGAAAGACTAAACACAGTGTGTCTGATCGTATCTCCAGTTAACCATCAGAGCATCTGATCAAAACGACAAGTTTGGACACCACTAGAATTTTCAAAAAATACACCCATCAGTTTTTCAGAGTCAAGACAACTTGTGATGTGTATTATCACGGTGCTACCACAAACCTACCTCAAAATGCTTGGTGTTAAAAACAAGCAATTCACACTCTGTCAGCAGCGAAGAATAGATACGTGAATGCAATCAAACAGTTTAGTATCATTACTGTAACATTAGTATGAATTACGAACACAAGTTTATCTCTGAAAGGTTAGCAGAACAAATCAAAACTTGTGCAAATCACTTTAGAAAAGTCAAGTCAGAGGTTATTTGTCCAGAGAGGAGGCTGGGAGGGATACAACACGTTCTTTATGAAGGAGGGGGGGGGTTAAAGATTGCTTTTCACACATTCGCAGTGGCATACCCTACCCCCGGCCAAATCAGACCCCTTGCCCCTCTTTCCTTTTCAAATGAGATTAATAAAATGCACAAATATATGGTTCAACACATTAAATACCCCCAATTATGTCTTTGCCACCAGCTTGCCACCCCCCCAAAAAAAATAATAATAATAACAATTTAAAAAAATAATAATTACTCAGCAATGTTCACCATTCAGCCACATGCAATATAACAATATAAGGCATTTTAGCTGGTTACATGTACAGTTTTTGCCAATATTTTTTTGGTTCAAATTTTGTGACTGAAAAAACAAACAAACAAAGATCCACCATTTTCTGGATTTGCTAGATACTTATAGCCTCATTATTTAGTTTGAATCCAAGATTTAAAGCAAGAATTTTTATTGAACTTGTACCACAGAAACGTAAAATGGTTAGTTAGTTTGAATGTAGTTTAAAGTGACTTGTTTATACACACAATCATTTGTTAGTTTAAATCATTAAAAACTGCTGGAATGGACTGCACAAGTCTATTCAAACATTTCAGGAAACCTCGTTTCCCACAAACATTGCTTCACCATGTGAAGGGAATAAAATCACACACTTTATTGTTTAAACACGCACACGACTTGCGTTCAAATTAACAAATCCTTTTTTAAAGCAAAGTTGTAGCCAGGTTTAATTTATTGCAGATTTGTGTGCACTTGCAGAGGTGAAAAAGGCATTCTAGTTACTTCAGCTGTGAATGCATGCACATGTCCAGACAAAACAAGGCATGCAAATTTACAGATTGGCAGGAGGCTAATATAGAAATAAGGAATATGAATCAGGGTATTACCATTTATAAATGCACAGGGAGTAGGCTTTCTGAACAATTTTGCAATTCTAAATATCAAGACCATAAATAATGGATTCTTCATTAATCTACAGAGTCTTCCTTCACCTGTCATGCTCCCTGTGCATAACAACAATAACCAATACTGATTCTCATCATACCAACAAGGGATCAGACTACGTGGCATTTTTATCCTTAGGTTAAATATTTTAGGGATTAAATGAATGCTGGACCAGAAGATCAAAGGCATAATTATGATTGCTAATTGAACAAAATAACCATGGCTTGCTTGTTTCAAGCTTGGGATCAGTATCAATATTAAAATGAGAAATGTTTGTCAAAAATTTTGCCATACATTAAAAATTATCCAGCGACATTTAGGTTTTTTTTTCCATTTGCAAAAACAAAATAAGCGCATGAGAGAAATGAACATGGGTCAGTCTGGGTAGTTGCATGAATTCTTGGTTGTATGGTGTGTTTATTGAAGATTGGAGTGAAAAGCCAATATGCATGTCCCAACCAATGCGTATGATCTCATCGCAAAGAATTCCATCATGGCGCAATGATTTTGAAGCAATGCGGTGCACAACTATAAAAGCTGGAATACATGTAGTTACATGTAAACTGCAGCATGGCGTCCATCCTGGCAGCTTGATTTATTTTAAAACTGTACTCAGTTTCCCAAGATGCATTTTGGGTATATTTTAAAGATGGCGCTTGTGCAAATGGACTATTGACCTTTCCAATGTTGATAAACAAACAGCGCTAGTTAGCATGGACCGCCGAATGTTAGTAAAACATTTAATACTGATAACAAATGTTTTAACCAAATTCAACATTTTCGGTAAACTTCTAATTAAATAAAATACCTCCCATGATCGGTTGCTTTGTTTCCAATAAATTCAACACTAATTTTGAATATTTGTGTAACATTGTTACAAACTGTAGTTATCTGTTTTTGTTTTGCATTTATGGGTTCCATAGTTTTCCAACCTGTGTTGGCAAAAACTTGGGCTATGACGTTGCAAAAGAAAGGTCTATTGTAGAGAGTTCAGTCTGTCCAACCAATGGTTTAGCACACCTTAAATGTCAGAGGGGGCTCCCTGAGGTGAATAACATTATGCTTTTAGCTAGTGGTGTCAGCATTTTAATAAACCGAAGGACAAACATCAAGCATAAATGGAAGGCAAAGTGGCGATGATTTAATAAGTGTAAGGCGACATGGATGCCGAGGACAAAACCATGGATTGGTTCATCTTGGAATCACCCAATGGCCGTGCCTGAATTGGTGGCTACAGCTGAGGCTGTTGCTAAGAGTGATGCTATGCATGGGCATCGTATGCTTCATCGTTTGTTGTGATGATCAAGCACCTGCAGAAACCACAGCCACTATAATTCAGACTTGACCAATGCTAATGGTGGCCGGGTCCTCATTGCCAGGTCATGGTGACCAATAATGAGGAACTAAAAAGTCATTAAGTTGTTTGTTTTTGTTTAGTTTAGGGGGGGGGGGTACTTTTTCAAGAATGGCGTCCAACTGGCATCTCTGAACAAAGATATTGACAAAATAGGGAGACCGCCAATATTCGAGCTTGATGGCTCAGTTGGTAGAGTGCAAGCATGTTAATCCAATGGTCGCAGGTTCAAATGCTGCCCTAGTCAATTGTCTTTGTTCAACCCTAAATTTCTTTTTCAAGAACTGATAAGCTTAACAAAGCTTGGAATCAATAACAACTTTGCCTTACAAAAATGCCTATTCAATTTTTACTCTCAGATCAGAACCTATCATGACTTTTTGTACAGCATACTAAGGTCATTGCCCTTCTCCATAACAGCTCCAGGGCTCGAACCTGTCACCATTGTTCAGTATTAATAAACAAGTGCGCTGCCTTATAAGGCCATAAGTGACCCATATGTTTGAATCCAACGTGCTACCTTTTGAGTATTAAAGTGCCTATATTACAGAAGCTAGCCCATGCCTGACTAGTCACAGTATGTAAACACTGTTCCTGCCTAGGCCCATTGTAGCGCTTATTGCTGCATTACAATAAACACTCATTATTTACTTCCTTGCAAATATACAAACCCCAACAAACTGTAAACCATTGGAAAGACTACTCATTTCTCTTTCATGTGATATATATATATATACTTGCCATGTTCCCCCACTCATATCACTTGTAATGAGAGTACAAAGAAAGACATTAACTTCTTGTTCATCTACGGGTTTTCCCGTAGTTAGACGCTACCAGCATTTGTGTGTTCTACGGGAAATCCCGTAGTTAAGCAGTATGGGCTAAAAGCCAATATCAAACTACATCAAACATGCACAACACATGTCTGAATTCACAAGACAAAAATCTTCCACCTTTTTTTTCTATGCCCTAAAAACTAGAGACACCTCTGCTGCAAACTTTTGACACAACTACACTCTTTATAGAATGTATCAAATCCTATCTGACATGTCCAACATATTAAAATGGCCGCAGTGTGCCCATCCAACAACCTGAGTGAGCTAGATTCAGTTCAAATCAATCTGCCTTCTGGAATTCAATAATTGGTCTCTTTTACACCTAGAGGTAGGCAGAGAACGGTCGATACTGTGGCTTTAAAGATATCTCCCGTCAACCGTAAGGCGTTTCTACTTTCTTGATTAATCTGTGTCGGTTGTGAACTTATCCTTTGCAGGGCATTCAAGTCTGAGGACAGTTTAGCGTGGCCAGCGGAAAAAATGGGGGTATCGCTGCTTTTGACGCACCTGTTCTTCGTATCGCGGTGTCAGAAGGGAAGAGAAAAAAACAGTGCAATTGTTAATAAATAGTCCCCGTGGCCATTTTTCGGCACTGCAATTCAAATTAATGTTCAACTTCCTTTTTCCAAGTGCCTTGTGGCTGCACAAACACGACTCGGAACACACATTGCGGAAAAGGTTTAATTCAACATCGCCCTTTTACTCTGGTCAGTAGAAATTATTCAGAGCTCTGCTTCACGGCAAGCCTTATTGGTAATTCATCTTCCAGATTGTCACTTTGGCAAAATAAATGATTTACTGAAGTGACACTACAACTGCATTCCTCTTTTCCTAACATTTAGCCTGTAATGTTGACTTAAATTATTAATGCACAGCTTTCCGATCTATGTACACTCACTGTAACGGTTGACTTTACACAAACCTTCCTTAAGTATCTCTCACTGGTATTAAATGTTACTTCATTTGGAAACAAAGTGTGCTCAGAATGGACACAGTTAATCATTTTAATGGTTTTGTGGGTTAATTTAGAAAGTCGGAAATGAGGCTTATAAGGAGAGCATCCTTAATGAGTTTCAAATACTTTTGATCATAAATAATCTAAGGTGTAAACTTGGCAGGTTACGGACCAATTGCAAGAAAAAATAAATAGGAATTATACTACCTACCACAAATCTTAATCAACCTTGCAGTGTTTTTCTTTTTAATCCCCGGACTGAATGTGACTAATGAAATTAGTAGTAAAAATGTTCTGGCTCTTTTTGAGGGAGAATCCATGCACAATAACAATAGCATGTATACGGGGGACATGACCGTGGCATGATCAAGGTTTAGTAGCTAAACCCAGAGGAAGTCCTTCATGTTATTTTTAGAATGAATACATGCTTTTCTAAGCGAATAGAAAGCAGATTGCTCAAAACTCTTCCTACACTAACAAAGCCAACGGTTTCTTTACATTCTCGCAGTGGATTGTCACAGGGACAAACATCTTGTCACTTAGACAGTGACCAGGATCAATACCGTAAATTCAATTCTCCAAAGTGAATTCTTTGAACGAGACGAGACGGAAGGTTACAACCCTTTTACTTTGAAACACTTGAATGAAGAATGTCTCTTGCATTGTCAGATACTCAAATGCTTCCGACGTCACTGAAGGTCTCCCCTAAAGGCTTCCAGCATGAAACGATTCGATGAATAGTTACATTACTGTTGTGTGCGCTTTTTTATTTAACAACTGCGGCTTATTTCAATAAAAAAAGACCCTTCAAAAATTATTTGTGAATCACTGACGATACATTATTTACCAAATTGATGGTAAAAAAAATTATATATAAATATGAGCTGTTTTCTCTTAGTCCTTGGAATTATAAACTTCCGTTTGAGACACTGAATGCTAAAATCTTTCCACAATTAGTTATAGTTATTAATTTATATTACATAAATGAGTAATTGGTGGGCCCTAGCATCACCTCATGATACCATGTGTACAATCAATTTGCATGTTACAAATATTTTGTACGTTGTGTGCGTGACATTTGTCTTGATGTATAGAAACAGCATTATCTGTCAGAAGTCTGAAGGTTTTGGTCTTCCGGCGGGAAAAAAAAAAAACAGGCAATGCAACTTAAAAGCAATTACATCAAAAGATTACTGGTATATTTAGGGCTTTTACATTGATTCCATTAAAAACTCCCTGCATGTGTTTTGATTTGCAGAAGCAACTATGCACCTTAATGTTAGAGAGCATTCCTTCTATTTCTCATTTTGGAGAAGAATCTAACGACTTAGGGTCGGCAGGGGGGTCGAGCCCTCAGTTACTTAGCAAATGAAGCATTAACTCAAATAGGCCATGGGTTTTTCAAGACTGAAATTATCAAGATCTTGATGCATCCTTTGACTATGAGGTATCGTCTTGCCAAGTGTAACTCTGAATTGGGTAAGAAACAAAGATGATCACGTGGCTCTTGTTTCCACTTAAATTAAGGGGTCAGTTTAGAGGGACTTATCATGTTTGTGAATTTAAATCTGAATTTCTCTTAATTCTTTTTAGAAACAAAACCCTTACAAGACCATTATAGTTTCATTACATTAAAGTTCTGCACTTCCTTCTTCTACAGTAATGTAAGCATTAAAAAAAAAAACTCTGGCCACTTGGAAATCCTTTTTCATTCCATTAGTGAATATTTGCTGATGGCAGCAGAAATGATATAATTGAAAGATTTGTCCAAAACATCTGCTTACATCCCCACTTAAAAAGATGATCCTTATGATAAGCTGAATGCTTCAGTTTGATTCTGTTGAACTATATAGACACCCCCCCCTCTTCATCCATATGTCAAAACCTATCCGCTTTAGATCCTTAATTTCCTTTGGTTTGAGAAACCTTTCTACCCCGTCTTCATGTGACAAGAACTTCTTTTGAGTCTCCATCTAAAGGTTTCTCCAGGGACAAACGACACGAGGGTTTAAGTAATAATTCCCTCCAAGACGTGAATGTCCAGCGAGAGAGAGTTGCATTACAAGGAAAACGTAACGTAAGGAGAGGAACTAAGTGATAGGGGGAAACGTTCCATCTCAGAGCAACGGAAGAATGTGCATGCAAACATTGTGCAAAGATACAAAAACATCAGCTATCAAAGTGCAGTTACAGTTGAGAAACAATTTTTTTTTTTTACTCTGTGCAAATTCCCCACACCACACCATTCACTCATTATATGTCAAAGTTGTTTTTTTTGTGGCACAAACCTACTGCAAAGTGTACTAGAATATACTGAAAGTCAGGATTAATTTTCATTAGAATTCAAAGCAGCCCTTAGGAGCCTTACATTTGTGTTTGGGTCAACCCTGGGAACAACGATTACTGCATAATTTGCCAACTCCCAGCAGACTCTGCCTTGCAGGCTCCCACTACAGAATTTGCACTTAGTTGAGTCATGCGTTGCAATAGTTTTGTTATTTTTATGATTTCATTCAATGATTGTTTTATTAATTTTTAATGACTGACAACGATTTCATAACAGCATGAAATGATAAACAGACAAAGCAAAATATTCTCACAAGCAATTTCATAAATAGTGTTCTCATGCAATGGCGAAAAAAAACAACAAAAACACACATGTAAGTAGCAAAACCATTGATGATGATGCGCTATTTATCACGCTGTCACAAACCATCTTACGGCGCGACCTGATTTTAAAAGTCAACAGCAAATTGATCAAACTCACAACAAAACAGAAACAACATGCATTGAAAAAAACAAGCAGGAAAGCTGCTCTTGAATGTTGTCATGTCTTTAAATTCAATTTCCCCATGAAAAAAAATCCACACAATCAATAATAATTGAGTTGATAGCAAAAAAAAAATAAAAAATTGAAAGACCACAAAAAGCCATGCAGACATGCAGCCACCGAACCGTTTCAGCCACATCAATCAATTATGAACGAGGTGTCGTTGTCAACATAACCTCCTCCATTTGGGAGCTACCGATATCTCAACCAGGGGAGTATGTCTCTGATCGGGGTACACCGTTCTCCTCATCGGGGTGGTATGTTGACAAAGACCCTTGTTGGCATCAAAAACCTTTACACGGCTCTTACTACAATCAATCTCATATCCGGCAGTGATCCAGAGGAGAATGCAAACATTGATTGAACCTGAAGGAGATCGGCAATGCACAGAGGCCATGCTGAAGTTTTCATGAGGACAAACGCTCAGGCATTTCCATTGCATGAAAATCACTCGGGAAATCAATGGCTGTGTTGAACCTTTGGGAAATTCCGAATTGCTTTTGGGTGAACATTTGGAAGACGAAAAAGAACACCCCATGCCTGATTGTCCTTCTTGATCTCTTTTGACAGCGCCAAATAGGAATCATGCATTATTTAAACTGCAATTCATCGAAATGGGCCAACCTAAGTTGAGCTCCAAAACAAGCTTAAATTACTTGGCAGACCAGATAAAAACCATGTGATAAATTGCACTCTGTATTTGCTTCAGATCAGCTTCATCTCCGATCTCTAAACCGATATGAGACAAATGAGTCAAGAGCCGTGACTAGAAACGAGAAACCCTGAAATGTTGGTACCTCCTCTTCTTCAGAATCTGAAAACTCCTTCAATCGCAGCAGCGGGGCAACAGAGATGGGGAAAACAAACAATGATTAGTGTCAATGTTACTAAACCCACAGCGGGGACTTGAGTCTTGTGGCTGAAATCCCCCTAGCCATGCATGATTCATTTGTAGGGTAAACAAAAACGCAGCATGCAAAATGTTATTCTGTTATGGATGAAAAATTAGACTATCTGGCAACTATTATAAAAATGTGCTTTGGGAATACAATGTGGCTATCATTAATGTTTCTCTATTTACAAAAAGCTACATGTTTGTCTGAACCATTTTTTATAACTATTTTTCTTTTGTTTTATGCAGCTAAGGCTATTACTTCCTGATACGCATTGTCATGTCGACAATGCCTTTGGATGTCACTGTGGCAGGCCTGGACTTTCACCTTTGAGAGGGCAAGGCTGTTTTCATTTTGCAAAGGGCACTTCCATTGGAAAACCTTAAAGTCTATGGGTAACTTTCGATGGGGGTACCAAAGCCAAGACTGGGGGCCATGGCCTTTATGTAATTCTAGACTTGTGTGGCAACATTATACCCCCACAGCTACAGCCATTATCAGTTGACCATTTGCAAGTTGAATTTGAACAATGTCTGATACAATGATTGGGTTTGGTTGAAACATTGAATTCCCAACCCACCACTGAAGAACTCAACATCCACTTGGGACCAAAGGATACTGTGTCAAGCAGTATGGGAATCGGCTTACTGTGACACACTCGTGCATTTTTAACACTGTAGATTCACGGTTGAATCTGAGCAAGTATTTCCACTACTTTTCTGCAATGAATTCATACCACTGTTATGGTTTTGGGGTTAAATCATTTGAAAATATAAACAAGTAATTAATTTACCAATCTTTCAAATATGAAGAGAATCCATTATGAAAGCTTATTATTCTAGTCTACGTTTCAGGTGCACACACAGTTTAAAGGGGGAAGAGTTCGTACTCAACACAAATGCAAACATGAAGCAATATGAGATGTAAAAGGGGCAACAAGATCTGATATTTCGAAAACAGATGAAAAAGCTATTTCGCCACTTATTTGTGTAATAAAACTTGCTTCACATCTGCCTTCGTGTTGAGTAAGGACAAGGGCCAGATTTCATAGAGCTGCTTAGCAGAAAATATTACTGAGCAGGATACCAGTCTCAAATGGTACAAGTGACATGGTACTTTGGCTGGTAACCTTATTCTGATAAGCATTATTTCGTTGTGCTGAGCTATGTTTTGAGCTTAAGCAGCTCTCTGAATTGGGCCCGGCTGAAGAGAGGTTTTAAGGAGTTAGGCTGAGGTTAAAATAGAGCCTGACACACATTACGATGCAGCTATGCAGAATTTGAAGAAGAAAAAATCATCCCCAACACTTACTCTCCTCAATTCTGCTACAACTTCCACTTTCTCAATTTCTGGTTCTGTGTTTTCCCTTTCAATCTGATTCATTTTAACAAAGAGTTTTAGACTTTTACCACAGACAGCCATCGCTTTTACATTTTTTCTTCCATAAAATCCAACCATTGTGTGTCAGGAAGAAAAGAAAAAACAGTCTGGTTCCCTTTTCTCAACTTATAATCAGCTTGTGTACTTTTAATTGTTTATAACAGGAACCAGACAACCATGGCCATATGTGATAACAGTCTATTGTAAACTCAGACAAGTAAAATACATGAAAAGCAGAAAAGCAAAACAATCAAGATGCAGTAAAAGCAAAGTGTATTGTGTCCTTCAAAAAAAACCAATTTGAATAAGTTAAATTCCATGAGTTCATAGGCCCCATACTACAATTCCAGTAGAGTTCAATTTTGATTCAAATAAAAATGAGACATTCATTAAGATAATAATTATGAACTTGTGATTCCCTTTGGTTAAAAGTGGATGAATGTTTTCCGTTGTGAGATTGCATTTTACTTTCACCTAAAAACCTTGTAAAAACATCGATAAATTACCTAACAATAATCATGACCCAATACGGTGCAGTGAGGTGAAGGATTATGATGAGGTCTTCAATGTAATATATCAGGCTAACTTTAAGTGTGGATATTTTCAAAATTGTATCAACCTGTCTCAAAACCAGTGGAAACTTAAAAAGGCTATTAGAACAGTTATCAAATTATTCACTCTGTTATTAAGAGTAGTTGTTTTATTTCAAGTTACAAGGAAACATTTGTTTAGGTTGGGAAGTTTGTTTTAGATGTCATTATTTAAAATTTAAAAAACTGAAAAGATTATCAAGTAAAGTCTGTACCAGAACATTCATGCAAAAACAGAAATTGATCACAACTTTTAGGAGCTAAAAGAAAGCACTAGCCGGTCCATACAGTACATGGAAGAAACAGATGACTTATCTTTTTGTGACATCGAAATCTGCAGTTGCTTTAAATATCATTTATTTGAAAGCTTTTTATTTTAAACTATTTATTGCTGGTTAACGTTTACTTTCGTTCTGCATAAATAAAAAGGATGAACCGGCCTTTGAAGTAAAGCTGATGTAAAGAAAACTGCTCTGATTCTCACAAGACAAGAAGATATAAAAAAAAGAAGAAAACAATGATGGAGATTGAATGTCTTGACTTACATCATGGATGATGATGAACTCCGGAGACTCCGGTTTCTCTTCTTCTTCCATCTCTTCATCCTCCTCTTCAAATTCCTCGGCATTCTCAGGCGTCTGGGGAAGTTGCACATGCTTGAGATGGAAGTCCACATCTTTTTCTTCTTCGGGTTGTGCTGTCACCATCTCAGCCTCAGGTGGCTCCTCCTTGGGAGCTGCCTTAACTTCCTCTTTGACTTCTCCATCTTTAGGTTTCTTCTTTGCCTTCTTGGAAGCGGCAGGTTTCTTCCCAGTGGATGTCTTCTTTGCTTTTTTAGGTTTAGAAGCTGGTGCGTAAAAAATGT
>CM021531.1:1412366-1426587 GCA_010994315.2 Pisaster ochraceus
TGTCTTTCTCAAGAAGCCCCGTCTCTGCTATGAGTTTAGCTAGCTCCTCATCCTCGGTGTTTTGAGTTTGGGTTTTTTCAGACTCAGCAGCGGGTCGGACAATAGGTGCTTGCTTCTCCTATAGAAAAAATTATTTCAAATAAACCCAGAAAACAAGACTTTCTTAGCACACTATAAGTACTCTATATTATTTTGGCCTGATGCTTCGACCCTTGCAGAGTCTTTCTCGTAAAAAAGAGAAAACCCTTTGAGGCATTTACCTATTCTTTGCATTTTATATCATAGGTCCTTTTGGTTGGTAAGCAGTTTGCAACAGATAACTCCATTTTCTTCTTTTGTTTGTGTTATAATGGGATATGATCTCCATTGTTTTATTTCCTTTTGTGTGATTTTGAGTGTTTAAGTATACTCATTCTCTGTACTTGTTGACCCTGGAATTCATATAAGGTTATTATTTGTTTTAGGAATTAAGTTCCCATTTTACTTACAATCTCTCTCTCTCTCTGTCAGTGTGTCTGGTTGTTAATTTTGTAATTTTGCTGTTTCCTGTTTTTAAATAGTCACTTTTACTTGCTTCTTATTTATCTTCAAGTAAGATTAAAAAATGATTTTTATTCATCTGCAGTTTTGTTTCTGTAATTCCCTTTAATTTGTTTTACAAGATATTAACCTGCTCAGCCTTGTCTGCAACTCCATAGTTCTTAACACCAAACTCCAGTGCCCCGCCAGCATCCCCCTTAGCACCAGGGTTACTCTTCACAGTCGCAGACCTGTCTGATTTGACACTGGGGGCGCTGTCTCCACGTGCGCCAGCAGTTTTGACTGATGGGCCTGATTTACCGGAGCGGACGGAGACTGCATCTCCACTTTCATCCCCACCTGCCAAATATTGGAAAGCTGAGTTAGCTCAAGTAAGTTGAGGGGCTGGATGAAAAGGTGCAAATTGCTGTTGATGAAGTCAACAGAGTCGTAGTGCTTACTTACTTTGTGTAAGAAAGGTTGTGTTCCAACCAAGCAATAGGCCTGATACTTCACAGAGGCAACAGAGACAAATTGCCTCCTTGCCCCTGGTCATTGCCCGAGCTCCCATAGAAATTTCTCAGTGGAAATCTAAATTTCCGTTATAGCAGTGCCCCAAAAGAGCGTAAAACTGCCTTGCCCTTAGAAGAACAATATAGTGATGTACAACAACTCATTTTAAGATGAATCTTTGTGCTTTGTGAGATCAAGCCCCGGCTTAGGCAGATGGCTGTAGCCACAACGCTGAAGCACAGGCTTCTTCAGCAATCCATCCCTATCCACTACTGATGCCATCAACACAAACACAACCTAACTTAAGACGGAGATTGACAACATCAAGCAGAGATCTAAGGTCACATTATATCAGAGAGTCCTATGTGAAATATATGCAAGTCAAACTTACATTTTTCATTGCATTATTGGCCGTTTGGGAAAAAAAATTCAGCTAGAAATCTTTGTTTTGTCAAACTTTACAACCAAAAAGTCTTTCTGAGACGCTATAGATAACAACTAATTTATCAGATCAAGCCACTGTTCTCAGAAATGTGAGCTAGCCAAACATTACGTGGCAGGACTGCTCAGTGCCCCAAAGACATTAGTTTGTTTTTGTTCACCAATGTAAACATAATAATATTAATGGCTTCTTATATAGCACTCATATCTGTCACTCAGTGACACTCAAGGTGCTTCAATATTCAGTATTTTCCTGCAAGGTATGTGGGGCTACGTTTGAAGTATGAAACCTACTCCTTTTACATAGCACCATGTAATGGTTTACAAGGTGCTGTGGCGTAATATGCAGCCAATCATGACACTAACATGACACGGTTAGTTTGAAAATATTAGTCAAAACATAAAAGGATAAATCAAAGATGTTGTTAATTTACTAGTAGAACAACACTTCAAGACGAACATTGAGTGTTAATTTGCAGTTAAATAATTACAATGGTAATTAAGACAAATGTTAATAAATTACAAACTAACGGCAGGAAAAAATATCCGTGTAACTAAAAAAAGACTGTTTGTCAAATAACATTTGTCTTTTATAGAAATTAGTATTAACACTTGTGCATTAAGGGGAACAGAATTTGGAAGCAAAAATAATGTAGAAAACCTAAACTAGAAAATAAAATGTGATTCTTCACCAGAAAGGCAGGAAAGGGTAAAACTGCTTTGAATAAAATGGGAGAATGGTTTTACAAGCAGAATCCAAGTGGTATGAGCCGAGACAAGCGACATGACGAAAGCCTCAGGACTTCCCATGGGTTGAAGATGAGCGAGGACCACTTAGGTCTGACCTATTTAATTCATTGGCTTTAAGGCAACTTCACTGTGGAATGGTGAATGTGGATTTCATAATTTCTGCGTTTCAGGTGGAATCATTGGGGAAATACTACATTTGTTTTATTTACTCATATACATATAAATATATGTTTTTACTAATGTATAAAAAAAGCTTCTTCTTGAATAAACATTTGCATCAAACACTGTGAAATAAAATCATTAATATTCAGATTAAAAGCTCTGGTTTATGAAAGCATGCACGATGCAAAACATAATTCTCTCTAAAAAGAAATATAAAGTATTTTCTTTGACATTACATATTTTCAGAGGAAGGGACTGCTTGTTAAAAACAACACAAAGAGTACAAATTCTTGTATCCATTCAAACATTTACATATGATTAAATATTTTCCAGGCAATGCAAAAGCTACAGACTTTTTTACAGTTCAGGAAGAAATGAAAACGGATAGTACACTGTGCTTTAGTCACATGTTTAGAACAGAAAGTGAGAACAATCAAGACCAGACTAAGTGCCACTCTGTGCAGTAAAGAATCCACATCCTGTGCTTAGAGTTGATTCCAGACTCACTCTTCTCCTTGATGACGTCTGCCGCCTCCTCATCAGTGGCTGATCTTGGAGGACTGCTGGCTGTCTTTGGTTGCTCTTCAGCAATGAGGGCGCTGTTGCCGGGTGAGCTCACTCCCTCCTGGGGTTTGGGATCATCACCATGGAGATTCTCACTGGGTGCCATTTCACTGGGGGCTCCCTCACCTAAAGTTGTCTCACTGGGTGCCACTGCAATGGGGGCTTCCCCACTGGGCGTTTTCTCACTGGGTGCCAGTGCACCTGGGGGTCCCTCACTGGGCGTTTTCTCACTGGGTGCCATTGTACTGGGGGCTCCCTCTATGGGTACCGCTTCAGATGAAGTTTTCTCTGTACCGCCATCCTGCTCTGATGCGGTGCTGTCTTCCACTGCGTTATTCTCACTACCAATGGTACCATCTGGGACATCTTTCTCCACGTTCCTTCCTGACCCTTCATCACCACTAGGTGGCTCTTTGATGATAACATTCTCATGGGATGATTCAGAGCTCGTTGCAGTCGGAATACTCCTTGGCAAGACGGCACTCTGAACACTCCTCTCACTTGCCTCACTCTTTGGACCTCGAGCCCCTCGTGCACTCTGGCTGCTCTTACCGCTATGCCCACTCACTCTACTTCTAATACTGCCAGCACTGAGGGCGCTCTTTTGGCTGCGCATACTCCTACTGGAGCCAGCGCGTGATTGGACATGAAGTGTTCCAGCTTCCTTATCTTGAGTAATGACTATATCCTCAGGTAGGATGGGTTCTGGCTCAGCTAGCATCTCTATCACTTCCGGGGCTATTTCTACATTTTTGTTTTCTGCCACTTCTGTTCAAGTTTGGAAGTAGAAAAACAAAATGGACCATACATATAGCACCGATTTGTACTTTTGTTCAATTATGATTAAGTAAAAAGGTTTGTTGAGAATTTTTAGTCCGTGTTTGATTGATTGAAACGACCAGAATACCCATTTTAAGAACGAGGAGATGAAAATATTGTTTAATCACAGCAAGCCACCGAGTATTTCATTTTTTCCTCATGAACCAACTCAATAAGCCCCTTGAGAATTGTTAGATTCAAAATTCAATAATGTCTGCCAGTTCATTCTTGCTGGGTTAAAAGTGAATACTCAATGATAGATTCTTCGAATTAAAGATAAGCACATGACAGAAAACACAATCAGGCTTAATACTTGGCCCATGGAAAAAAAGTAGGAACATTTTATTGAGTATAGGCCTATGGTATAGGTTTTTATAGGCTTTAAGTCTAATTAATAACAATTTTGCTGATTTTTCTGGCATGTCCATTCAAATGTTGAAATAACTTTTTGGGTGGGTTCGAGGTACTAAAAAAAAAAGTTACAACCGTTGGGAAAACTGCTAAGGTGACGGTAGAAAAGGGGTACACCTTTTTGTGTTTCCTGTCATGGTTCTTGTATATAAACAATTCCGTAAATCTTTGTGCCAATCACATTCATAGTATATTGTGTATGGTCTCCAGAATCTCTTATGGAACTATGCAAAAACTTAACCCATACTGTGTAATATAGCAACACTGTTTTAGTATTAGAAGCTGAAATCTGCAAAATCTGAGAATGATTTTATGAAAAAGGGAGTCATTGTACCAAACCATTCAACACACAAATATGGCTTTTCTTTAGAAAGAGGCTAATAATAAAAACCTGCTACCAAGATGCATTTTTGTACATTAGCTTTAGAGACATTTCATGCAGTAAAACACCTGTTTTAAGGAAAGCCTTTGCAGAGTGTCTGAATTTTGTTTACATAAACAAAGGGGCAAAAACACTTCAAATTTCACCACAGCAACCATACATACTTATGATGACGTCATCTATGGTTGTGTCATCCACCAGAATGGAATCCGCCTCCTCATCTGAATATTCATGGTCCATGCAAGTGTGCAATAAGTCAACACAAGTGATCAACATATTATGAGGAGGTCTTGGCTAAAATGCAAGGCAACTATTGGCTAGTGTGATCTAATGAATATGCATGCATAAACAAATGATTTTCTACAAGCAGTTTCAATTAGAAACATCATTTTTTAAATAGCTTTCTTCCATGGACAAACTTAAAGCTTTTTTATTTCCTCAATAATATTTAGATTTATTTATAAGTTAAAGTTTTTTATAATTTAGTTGTTATAATTCTAGAAAAACATCAAAGTATATTGTAAATTAATCATTATTGATAAATTAGTTTCCAAGTTTACCCCTCACAATTTTGGGTAGATTAAAGTTTGTTTATATTGTTATCATGTTTAGATTAAAATGGACAGGAATCAGAAACACAAAGTATAGATCTTTACCATATTGCAAGTTGGTTGTTTTTAGTTTTGTTTTTTTGTCCTCCAAAAATGTCCACATGGCCAAGGCTGGATGCCTAAATAGTCTGGTCAAGTTCTTCAATCCTATTTATTTCTGTAAGCACGCACAGGGTATTATACATGAACGGATGCAAAGTGATAAAGATCTATGGCCCTTCTTGACAACATGGCTTGGGCTTGAGCTCCGGCTTCGGCTTGGTCTGCCTGTATGAAGCCCTGTAAGGAAAGCGCACATTTTCTATATAACCAACAAAGCCCAAACCCCAAGCCATGGTTTCCAAATGTGCCTAAGTAATGCTTGATGTCATTGAATTAGGTAATTGTTGATGAGTTCTTAAGGGCTCTGATGATGACCAGAGTATTAAAAGTAGGATTTGAAACTTTGCATGGTGGGAGTACCATCAGGTGAGGTTTGTGGTGGCACCATGCGTCAATCTATTTTGAGTAGTGGTGGTTCCGTGTAGTGCAAGGTTTTGGTTGGTTCAGGAGGAAGTCGATCAGAGCATACTGATCAAAAGCTGAGTTGTCAACCACCGGTTCTCCTCAGATCCACCACTACTCAAACAATATTTACACATGGTGTTACCACAACCCTCACCTGATGACTAGAGCTTATCAGTTACTAAATGATGCAAACAGAAACTTGCAGCAGTTTCTGACAAATTTTTCAGCAGTTTCTGACAAACTTGCAACAGTTTCTGAAGAAACTTGCAGCAGTTTCTGAAGCTGGGGCCTCGCGTTACCTCATGAATTACCAAATATCCATCTCTATCGTTCACACAGCCTCAAATCTAAGATTAGGTCAGTGATGGTCAACAATTAAAGACAGTTTCCTTACCTCTTTTCATCAGATTCTTCAAGTAGTTCACAGCAGCTTCAGCAGACTGTATCCTCCTCCGTCTCCTTGAGGATCTCTTCTTGGGCTTGGTCTTCTTCATACTTGGTCCCGTCCACTGGCCGTAATCAGTTGAGGACGCTATGGACAATGCGTCCAGCGAGTTGCGCCGTCTTCTGACCAGGGCTGACCTGATTCGGTCTGGGTCACCGGATTGGTTGAAGAGGTCACCTAGCTTCTTCATCCATAGTTCAGCAGCGTACTGTAAGGACAAAGATTCAGAGGAACTCATGATAATTATGATCACAGGTGGAATCAATCTTCTTTATGTCTTGATGTTAAAATATCAGAGGAAATATCAGGGGACTGGAATTTTGATTGATCTCTGCTGCTCTACTTAATTTTATATACATTTGAGTAAATGGAAAAGGTTAATTTATTTGTTATCATTAAATCCTTTTGGATTTGACAAATCAAAAGATCAATAAGTTTGCAATAAATCTGGCAATGTGAAGAAATTATTTGGTTTATTTTTCATCAAAGCATTTTCCATCTTTCAATTTTTTATTATTACAAATGCAGGTGTCTATAATATTAGTGCTCATCAACTTCCAACTCCAGGGGAAGAAATGAACTTTTGACTTAATGCTTTTCGAGCACATTCATGTAGTTGGGTGACAATTGGATGACATTATAAGGTTAAATTTCGTAGATTTTTCTTACGTCTGCATCTTCAGCAAGATCCCTTCCAGACTTTGGCCTCTCCAAGACCAGAGCTGCCACTGTAGCCGCATGGTCCTCTAACTCCTCCAGCTGTGAGGTTGCTCTTTGGGATGCAACATCATCCTTTGCGCTCTGTGCTCCTGATCTTGCATTTCCATCTTCACCTTCAATGCCACCTTCATTGGCCTGGAGAAAGAGAATATTTAAAATCGAAAATGTAAGAATGTTTACTTCTTTATATCGAGTAATAGAACCACAAGGTGGCATTGTAGATTTTGGTGCGATCCCTGGCTATACAGCAGTCACAGGTTGAATGGCTTCTGACTGGCACCTCCAAACAAATACGGAGACTGCCAACATCAGGGTTAGATAGCTCAGTTGGTAGAGCACCGGCACAATAATCCAGAGGTCGCAGGTTCCAGTCCCGCTCTAGTCAGTTTTTCTTTGTCCAACCCGAAAATAAATGCTTACTTCTCATCTTTAAATCCCCTGACCCTTACTAGGTGTTGTTTCAAAGAACTTTTTGACTCTCTCCTTTAGTGATCCTCAAATTGGCAACAATCGATTTGGAAAATGTACTCTTTCTTTTCTAGATGGAAACTAGATCTAATTCAAGAAAGTTTGTCAATAAAGTAAGATCCTTAAAGAAGAGGCCTGAGATTTGGCTCTGGTTGTGATGCATAATCCCGCCCAATGAGGTGTAACATCCAGGCGCTCTTGGCTAGATGCGCAGACTATTTTTTTTTACTCATGAGCCCCCCTCCCCCACTGATTGTATCCATGTTAATTTTTGCTACATTGCAAATAATAAACACAGTAGCTTAACTTTAGTCCAAAATAGCCAAAAATACAAATACAGTGATGAAGAACTCCTTAGAATACTAAAGAAACAAGAACAAATGGTTTAAAGAAGGAGATGCACAAGTTAAAAAGAAATTTAAGCAGAATTTAAGAAATAAAACACCAAAGAGAAAAGCGATGGGCGTCTGGCATCCAGCCACGCATGCGCATCAAAGATCAGCAGGCTCACCTCAGACTCCTTAACTCCTTGTTCTTCAGCAAGCTCACTGGTAGTTCCAAACTCTGTGGGCCAGTCTGGTTCAGTCTCTGATAAGACGTCTTCACTGCCTGCCTGGTCTCTCATATTATCGTCTGTGTTGACAAGATGAAAATAATGCATGAGGACTATTTTAGTTTGCTCAGTCTTCTGCACTCAGATTGTATACAACTGTTAACCATAATAATATGATAAGCATAAATAAATCTAGCTTAAGCTTGGTTTCCAGCTTATGCCTTTGGTTGCTACTAGTTCCCTGCTTATTTGGACTCGGCAAACATTTTTAAAGCAACATTTACAGCTTGATGAAATTAAGCCAACAGGGCACTTTTCTTAGAGTTGCTAAAAGACAAACATTTGTTTAGCACAAAAAAGCTTTGCTTAGCATGAACGGGTAAGCAGCCAAAATACCAATCAAAGTGTCTGGTTTATGGCTGATCCCACACTGTTTGTTACTTTAGCAGGAAACTTTGCTTAGCACTAATTACAGTTTAGCAGCTCTACATTTTTTTCTGAAAACGTCTATCAATTTCTGAAAAATGTTTGTGTTCCTAAGAAATCAAAGTACAAAAATGATCATGTAGCTGTCCGACAGGACCAAGGGAGTAAAAGCTGCATTACATTTGCAATATTCCTACAAAAGGATGTTTATCTGAATGTTAAAAATCAAAAGCATCTTAAATACAAGCCTTGATTTTGTTGCTTTTATGCCTGATGGAAAATTCTTTTTCTAAGCACACAGTCTTTCCTCGGAAAGATATCCGTTTGTAAATTATACTTACAGCTTTCAACAAAACATTGTGATTTTCGTTGCCTGAATTTATTTATTATATATGCACTCCATGCCAAAACCAGGCACTTCCTGTCTCCACACTGGGTTCATTTGCTCATCAAATAGATGCGAAAAAGAGCTTTCAAATAACACACACGAAGGCCTACAAGGTAAGTATTTCTCAACATATCGAATGTTGGCATGACATCACATTGATATCAAGGCTGACTTTTCTGTTGACTTTACTTTAAGTGTCATTTCACTGTTTCAATAAAGTGTCTGATTTCAGCGTGGGGTATCACATTATGATGCAAGTGATGTATACTTTTGATGTCAATTTACTGAAAAAAATCACCACTCAATAATCCTATTAGGGCACAGTAAAGTATTGTACAAAATCAATACTAAAAGCCGATTGTCAAAGCTGATTTATCAAAGAGACGGTGAACCATTCTATGGGTTATTATTCAAATAAGGTCTCCTGCTCATTTCATACTTGGCAAAGAAATGGAGTAAGCAGTATTTTCTGCTTACCAGCTTAATGAAATTAGGTATTGCTTGCCCAGGAATTATGCGCTTACTGCTCACAGAATTACATGCATTACAGGGCAACGTGAGTACAGAATTGTTAAAGATACAACACCGTGACATTGGACAGCTGATTTCAGGAATTATTTCAACAATGTAACTTGTGAAAATTTAGTTGAAACTGGTGCTATTAATGTCAAGTAAACTTCGCAGTCATGAGGTTTCCTCTGTAGTGAAACCGTAATGCCATTTTAGATGGAAGTATTTCTGTAGATGGTTGGTACTATTTCCAGCTTTATACAAAGTTACAGCTTTGTAGAGAGTAACATGTTTTTCATCTAAAAACTACACATCCTAAACTTTTGTTTTGAAAACCTTCAAATTAAATCTGTCAGGAGAAAAAACTGAGTCAAATGTGTCAAGCGTTATTTTGGTTAAATGCAAATGATTCGGGCAAAATGTATTTGTAATAATTTCATGCTTTGGCATGTGTTTACACAGGCTTAGACATGCAGGATGTGAAGTATTACTGGTCATGCAAAGAGAAAAGTTCTGTAAGAAAACTGAATATTAATATTTCCATGCATACAATGAATGATCAAATGGATATGGATAATACATATAGAATAGACTGTTTATATACCACCCTTGCTTACCAGTTATGAGTATCGCAGGCGTTACTTAGTTAGCAAGTGAGAGAACAAAGCATAAAATTAAAATCATGATGCAGTTTTCATACAGGATTTACAGCTGATGATTTATGAAAGAGCATCTAGAAATGTGATGATTAACCATGCAGCTATGGCTACAGGCTATGTCTGTTGCTAAGGCTGTTGTTAAGGATATCCTATACTTCAACGCATGATGACGCGGCTATCCTGCCATAGCTGTAGCTGTAGCTGTAGCCACCAATTTGGACACAGCCATACTTTGGGACCTAATACTTAAAAAAATGAAATTTGCTGCACAATTTCCGGTGTATAACACAGCGAAATGCTACTCAAAAATCACTATTTGCTAGTTAATTTTACCATTCAGTGAGCACAAACCATGTTCAGTCTCAATATTTTGCTGGCATGTAAAAATGCTGGATGAAATAATTCCCTCCAGACCTTATGCACATGATGACATCATTTGAGTAAGGCGCCCTCAGCTAGAGGTCAAAAGTTGGTTGGCTGATCCTGTGCACCGCATGTACATAGCTGTGTGTTTCCATTATTTTACCTCTAAGTCTAACAGGCATGGCACTTGGCCCTTGGAATAAGGTGGGCTATTTTATAGAGTGCAAGGGCCGACCTAAGGCTTTTATAAACTTTTCAGGCTATTTATTAACAATTTTGCAGATTTTTCTGATGCCGAAAAATCCGAAATCTGATCATGGAAGAACGACATGCCTGCTCTAAGATGGCAGTTTGATGACATCAATGCATAAGGTCCATAGAGCCTGCTATTTCAAATCCACTCTACATTTTGTTTTCTTCAACTATTTGAATCCATAACTGAAAACCAGGATTTGGATATGAATCCTGGACTTATCGATGACCAGAGGCCGTTGAGTCAAGCCAATCAAATTATCATGTTAAATCTAGTCCAGCAAACTGAAGGTGTTCTACAACTACATATATATCCACTCTGAAACCTATTAAGTGTTTCAATATGTGTACACAAACCACCAACAACGAGGTTTGCATTTGTTTCTTTTTCTTTTTCTTTGATTTCTTTTCCATTTTGTTTAAACTTGTGTGTGGCCGATATTTTGCCAAAGCTTAAGCCCTGGCAGTAACTTTAAAATACACAACAGCTGCAAACTTCTACAACAAATGAAATATTAATTTAATACATTTGTTAACTGCTCGTACATTAATATTTGAAATTAAGTACAAAAATGGGGATCATGTGAGACGTTGTGAATCAGATGGGACACTGTGAATCACGTGTGACACTGTGAATCAAATGGGACACTGTGAATCAAATAGGACATTGTGAATTAAATGGGATTCCGTGAATCAGATGGGACACTGTGAATCAGATGGGACACTGTGAATCACGTGGGACACTGTGAATCACGTGGGACATTGTGAGTAGCTGGGGACACTGGGGAGAATCGCATGGGAAAACGTGAATCACAACAACTGGCCTGTGGGATTCGTGAAGTAACATGTCTGCAATGGGTTACTGGTTACTCAATATAATGTGGCGCATCAAAAATGTGGAAGATGCTTTAAAAAAACACACATCCCAAAACACATCAAGCTCAGCAGCTGACAAAGTTCATTTTCTACATCTTCAGCTTTTTCACTTCTTTTCCTACTTTTAAGCCGGAGCAAACACTGAAACCTTGTTTTTGAAAAGGGCCAATGTCATCACATGGACACTAGTCTGACCCCTTTTTAGTAAAAGAAGAGTTATTGCTATTGTACACAGGGTACCCGACAACAACATCAAGTTATACTGGGTTAGATATGGATGGCTTACTACTTCAGTAAGGACACTTTGCACAATGATGTCACAAGTGCAAACAGCGCCCCCACTTGACACATTTTAACCATTGATAACTAACAAATTGAAGAATAATAAAGTCTAGGGAGAAATGTCTGGCTGCAACATCCTCTGAGAGGGTTAATGATGAATCCAGACTACTGATGGAATCTTAAGGATGATTGATGAGGATGTGGTTTGACGCTGATGACGAGGAAGTTTACGATGAAAATGAAGATTAAGGCGAGTATGAGAAACGAAATGAGAGATGACAATGTGATGATGATGATGATGAACATGCCATATATTCCTTCATTGAACTCTGTATGAAAGTGCCATTTGCAAATATGTTGACTGATCACTCAAAAACAACAAACTGGATAGTGGGGAAATAAACTTTCCATGGTTCATCAGTAGAGGATAGTTTTACTCGAAAAGAAGTCCTTTCTAAATTTCTTTTCAATAAATTCTGCATGAATTAAGTAATATGAGAGTCTGCTATCAGACAAACAAAGGTATGACTTTCTTTCTGTGACATGACCTTATACATTAGTTGTTGATATAACAAGCTACTCTTTTTGTGAAATTTGACAGCAAAAATAGGAAACATGTGGATGACGTCAACCATTCAAAAGAAAGGACTTCAATGGATGTTATAAATTCTCTGTGTATTGCTTACATGTAAACTTGTGCTGCATGCTTAAAGTAGTTATGTGTTATCGATTGATCAATCAATTATGTTAATCAACAAGAACAGCCCCTACAAAGATGTTTTTCAAGGTCTGTTTTAAAGGTGGTGAGCCTTCTCCGTGCGGCAGACAATCACAAACACTGGTGAATCGCCTCATTATGCCCAGGACTTTACACAATGTTAGCAAGAGAACCATCATGATTTTAACTACACACACCCCCGCCCGAACCCCACCCCATGGCTACACCCATGGTTGCATTATACAGCACTGCCAGACCCAAAGAAACAAAATCACACACATATTTGAGAAACAAACAACACTTATGTTATGTTGTGCCAAATATTTTTTACCGATCCCATCTTGACTCAGGGCGTCGTCCGCCGCTGATTCTCGCCCATAACTGAAATTGGCGAATGATCTGGAAGCATCAATATCTCCTCTTCCTAAATCAACGTCTTAAATTGTGGAGGTAAAACAAGGACAAAATCTTTTGTTTATATAATTACTATGGAATAAGTTTGAAAAATCAGCTTGGACAGAAAGATTTAGATGCTCTGTAAAAGAAATATGACATGTTACAAAATAGTTGTTGTAATCCGTTGCAAAATTGCAACAGTTGATACTCTGTCATGTGGTGGTGCTAGCAGAACATACAGTGAGTGAAGTCTTCATACAGTTTGTACTGCAGATAAACATAATGCAAGTAAAAATGACAAAGGAACAAGCGGCCCTACAAAATTACAGCTTGACCTGTTAAAGTCCCCAAAAACTAAAAAACAACTTGTCAACTTGCACACTGCACTCAACCAAGGAAGATAGGAGAAGTAGGGGGAAAAACTTGACAAAGGCTTCAGAAGATAGTTTTGTGCTTGCGACTTCATACTTTATGGCAACATTGGAGATTGCCGCCATCGTCCCAGCCGTTGACTCGGTACCTCTTAAAGCATTTGAGAAAGTGCTTTGCAGAATGTAAGGCCTAGTGTTTGTGATTGGGTGTACTGTAAAGCCTCTGTCACAATGAAATCCAAGATTTTTTTTCGTACGAAAAATAAATATTTCTGTCGTGGTAACATTTCGTAGGGCAATTAATTTTCGTAGAAGTGGTCAATTTAAATTTTGAAGCAGTCATGACAGGAATATGCAGACATTGGAGAAAGTTTTGTGGTTTTGTTGTGAACTTGTACGACAATCCCACGACAGACGTGCGACAAACATGACCTCGCGTGGACCTTTCGTGATCAATTATCACGGTGACAGTCGTGCAACTGTTGGATACTGTTGTGGGTATTTCATACAAAATTTGTCATAGAAAGTTTGTACGAAAACTTTCACGACATAAACGGCACTACTACGACAAAAAGCCGAAAAAAATTTATGGAGTGAAAATAGGGTAGTCCCAATTGTAAGCCACGACAGATTTGTTGTCGTAGAACACCCATTATTTTGGTACTACAATCGTACATCATCGAAGAAACACGGCACAAAATCTCCTCTTTTCTGTCGTGAACCCGCATATTCCTATCGTGGTCCCATTGTGACTGGGGCTTAAATCAATCAAACAACAATTTTAAATTCTGCACCCGTGATTTATGCGCCAGCATTCCATAGTGAGGGTGGTTCAATGGCATCTCTTGAAGTGTCTACCTTGTTTAACAGACGCAGGAGTATTTCTTGGTCTAGCTGGACAGCTGATGGATTTAGCTACAGACTGTCTAGAATGAACCAGCTCAGCATTATCACTACAAGGCAGTGATGGACTGGCTATAGAAAAAACTGACGAGGAAGAAATATTTTCAAAAAATCGACAGTGGGAATACCCCTTCTTTGTCAATTAAAAACTGAAGACTACATTAGGGTCATTCCGTGTCAAATCATCACGCCATCCGGGGTCAATCTCACGG
>CM021531.1:1456298-1468384 GCA_010994315.2 Pisaster ochraceus
TTCACTTGTTTTATAGTTGCATGCTATTTAATGAAAACTATTTAAAATGAATTTAATATCATTCCAAAAACCAACGATATCAATAATCATACCTGTAAATTGTAAGACATGTTCACGATTTCCTTTTAGATTTTCCCTTATTCTTTTCAATATAACTCAACTCGACATTTATTTCCATATTGCAAAATACGTAGACATAGCCCATAAAAGGACAGGGAAAAAAAACAATACATCAACTAATAATAATAGTTAAAAACTGGGTAAACATATTTTACAACTTATTTCGTTCCCTCGAAATATTAGCTCTAGTGAAAAACACATTATTTCGAGAGAACGAAATAATTTTCCCCTTTTCACCTTATTTTTCAATTTGTCTTTTAACATGTACCTTTATTGGCTCCATGTACAGTACATACAAGTAATTACAGAGGTCGGTTGAAGAAACATGTATCAAGAACGACAGCATTAATTTATTTAACACAAATGAAGCACAGGCAAACATGGAGGCTCATTCACTATTAGACCAAGTCTGGTGAAGAAAGCTCTTATAAAACAAGAACCTGAACAAATACAACTTGCAACACTGATCGTACATGACAGACATCACACATGAAACAGAAGCAAATATGGAGACATGAAGATCAGGCTATAATACCTTGGTTTATTTTTTAAATTAGAAACTTGACTAATAACAGACTTCCATTGCATATCAACTCTATAGAATTCCGTGTATAAAGGTCACGATGGATGAAGTCGCGGTCATGAGGAAATGAGCTTCTGTCGTGACAAAAAGTGCATTCAGAATCTATAGCTATTCAAAGAGAAAGGGAAAAGTAAAGAGAAGTATCTTGGAAATGTTAAATAAACACTCAATGAAACCGTACCTAGCTGATAATAAGCGACATCTGAAGAATATTTTGTTTTTCTCCTAGTCATAGCACTTCCCCGTGCAGAGTTCATCTTTCAATTGTTCATTTCCTTTTTCTGCAGAGGCTCGAGATATTTTTTCTTCTAGTGACCGAAGAAAACATTTCCGGAGAAGTAGAAATTGTATTATACTTATTATCTATCTGAATATAAAGGGAGAGGATCATTCAAAAATGAAAGTTGATACATAGCAAGCCCCCCCCCCCCACCCCCCGACGTCATTAGAAAATAATTATTTGTGTAGAGTAACAATGATTCATTTTGAATGTTGTTTTAAAATGCCTCAACTAAAGATTACGTCATTGTTTGCTTTTTAAGAGCAACTTGATTACCACTCTTCAGATTTCATTAAAACACTACAACCACCTATGGGAATTTCATCAAAACCGATGGTCATGTTAATAGTATCAAACAAAATAAATAAAAGATGGTTTATGTTTTGTCACATGATTTTGAGACGTTCATTTCGGGCTTAGAGTTTTTTAAATAATGCTATTTCTCGAGTTTAACAGTTTTACAGACATTTGTTTCTCTGCAGGATCGGTGTGAACTTTATAATCAATGAGCTTTCTGCTTGAAATTGACCAATTTGTTGCTCTCAATGATTAACACCTCGAGTACTTTTGTCTTTGAATTTGATTAACTAATAAATTCCACACAGTCATCGGGATTCAAGCACATCAAGTTGCTCGTTATGCTTGCACAGACCTCTCCGTAAAAGCTTGTGATACCCCTTCAAAATCTCCATTAGGATATATGATCTCTCCTTTTGCGGCAACGCAGAAATGAAACTTGTGAAGAAAAAAAAGAAGAAACTTTGTGATGAACGATTATGACTATCTTAGAATAAAGTGAAAATTTAAATAAGATTGCAAGTTAACCATGGTCCAGCCCACTGAAATTAACTACTGCCTATTTTCCACTCAACTGTCATACGTTATAAGTATCAATCCAACATTGAAATTGAAGGCAGCGGACAAAGTCGCACTCATTTGTTTTGATTTCCAATTTATGGCGGCAGCTACGCATAAACAACGTCAGTAGCAAGAAAACAGCTGGCAAAATGAACACACCACCGAGATCGCCCCTCGCGTGTATCGTCCCCGCTGTGAACGTTCGAGTCGGAATTACGGGTCCATGTCTCCTCGCGGTAACATCGCCGGTTCGGAGTGTCATGAAATTCAAACATGCTTACAGCAATAGGGCCTCATTTGCCAGTAGCATACTCGTGATGATTAAATTAAAATGATTTTTTTATTTCAGTCTTCATCCATAGTGCCAGCCAGCTGTTCTGAAATGCAACATCCATTATTGCACAATGTTACTTACTTGGAAATGCGGCGGCTCCGTTTCCAATCCAAACAATGACTAACGAGCTCAGAATTCAGCCAAAGGGAAGACAAGTTGACATACTGGCAGACAAAACACACGGTTTGCATCCCTCCACACACGGCTTGCTCAAAATACTAAAAAAATCAACAACAAATTTTGTTATTTTTACTTAATAGTTTGATACGTAACAAGACAGAGACCATGATTGGCAATTGTCCTGGGGGGGGGGGGGGATATCAATATGAAAGCTCATTGATTGGGAAGTTCTTTGTCCATCAGCAATACACTCAAAGACAAAAAACTATTGTTTTGAAGATGCCCAAAACCTCTACAGCTGATTTCGACTGCTACAACCGAAATTAGCCAACAACGTCCACAACACCCTTCATAAAACATGAACTATTTGTCACCACTAAAATGCGACCAAAAAATTTGACTAACTTTATTTAGGCCGGTTACTGATGTTTTTCCCTTTAAATGTGAAACGGGGTCACGACTTGATTAAACCTAAAATTTACGAGACAACAAACGGTTATCAACTTTTATCCCATGGATTTAGCGTTATATGAAACTTCCAAACAGTCAGATTTGAGATTACAAATCACAAATTATGTTTTGTTTTCTACTCTACCCAATCATGTCTCCAAAACTAGTCGTCATTTCTACAGACAACATTTTACTAAAGCTATTTCGCTGGATGATTGCTCATCTATTCTGAACAAATTGGACAAGGAGCCAGTGAGCTTTCATCCAAATAGCTTAGGCCTCGTTGAATATTTTAGCTTGAATAACAACGATGAAATGGTCCCAACTAAATCAGACAATCATGACATAGGCCAGTGCTACAATGAATAAATACATCATGTGCGACTTTTTATACAATGAATATCAAATATGATGAATAGTGATTTGGGAATATACTAAAATATGACTCCTCATACAAAAGACTTCCTATAAAGCAGTTATCGCATATCCTCAACATAATGTAAGTAAGCTCGGTGTCAAAATTGAAGACTGTTATCGATGTCTTAAAGGCGCGGTATTGGTAAGTAAATGACCATAAAAACAAGAGCACTGAAGAGCTGTTGATTTTATAGATAGTTCCCAATAGACGCCATCTTTACGGGCAAATTGCATTTTGGCTTGCAGGCGCGTCAAGCGCTCAAATTATTAACGCAGCCGCGCTGTTTACTGACCAATCATGCAATGAGTTTTGTGAAATGTGCGCGTGCTGCACGCCGTTCTCACGCAAAACGCATGACTGTGTGTTCCAAATGGACCTTATGCATTGACGTCATTCAACCGCCATCTTAGAGGTTAAACGGTGACGAAACAATCGAAACGCACAGATTTGTGCGCGCGGCGCACATGATTGGCCAATGAACAACCTCCTTTTGACCTCTAGGCGAGGGCGCCCTACTGAAATGACGTCATGTGCATAAGGTCTATTGCCCGTAAAGATGGCCGACTTACATCATATTGCAACCTATCTATAAAACATTGGAGAACCGACTCCCTTTGAGGTTGTGTAGTTTCAGTAGTAATGTTCACAGATTCCGGGTCATTTTGACCCAGAAATGAGTCAGAAGTTCAGAACCCCACAGGGATCCAGGTCAAAATCTGACCCGGAAGTTTTTAGAGTGTGGTATGGATTTTAAAAAAAAGAGAGTAAAATCATGACCTTTGTAAGGGTTGCCTTTGTAAATTAAAGGAGAAGTGTGAGGGAACCGGTTGCACCTGTTTGTACAGGGCAACCGATGTACAATAAAACATAGATTTAAAAAAAATCTGCAACCAAGGTATCATGTATTTGAACTGGATCAATGATATTCTCTGTGGAGATCGTTGGCCTATTTCTGCCACTTCCCTCTTGTCTTCCCTCTCAAAATTCACACCTCATCTCTCCATCTTAGAGTCAGTTGAAGCATTCATCTTGAAAGTTCACATCACCTCTATATCCACTTTAGAAGAGCATTACCACCAAGAGGCTGTTCCATCAATTATGCACATCACTCTCATCTTTGTTAGCGATCCCACCTCTCTCTACCTGCACCTTTGCTCTTTACTCACCATCCGACCTGTCTTTCATCTTACACGAACATCTCCTCCCAAGACTTCCCCCTGGAGATTTCTATTTCTCCCTCTTAAATTCCCATCCTCTTGCCTCTCAAGGGCAGAGCATCGAAGAAGATAATTCCTCCAGATACATGCATGCTTTCACTCAAGTCTCTGTGGCACTGTACGGAGATAAGCAGACTTACACTAAAAGCATCTGCAAGATTTCTTTTGTTAGCCGCAGAAGAAAAAGGAAAAAACCCAGCCGAGTCAACAACAACAAAGAATACAGACGCCCACAAATCACAAGGAACGAAAATCGTTGGCGAGCCACGACGAACTCTACTTATAAAATGCACGAGCGAAAAACCCTCGTTTTCAGATTCAATAAATCAATTTGATGGCACTTAACGCACAAATTCGTTCCCATAAAACTCAAATACAATCTGTTCAACCTTGACGGCACTAAAATACATTGGCGGTTATGACAAATGTGATTTTTAAGGGCGACAGCTAGATTAAAAAGTGATGAAATTAACCAAATACAAATCGTCAGAAAAACAATAAATTGCAAGTTGTCAGATTTGAGCAACGTTGCGTTCCACTGTTCTCGAATGCCAAAATATCAAAATTCGGATGCCATTTTGTATTCTGTCTGTATAGAAGCTTTGAAATCCACCATGCTTTACCATACAATATAGTTACCCCCAGTCATCATATAGAAAAACAAAATTTTTCCTTGCACCTCTCATGGTAAACAAGAATACCTGTCCACTACTTAATCACAGTCTTATGAATATCTCCATGGCAACCGTACCACTGGAAACCATGGTGATGATGATGCCACAGAAAACCTTTTATTTGGACGATGTGGAGGACACAATAGAGCAACGGTAAGATTACAGGTCCCTTCAAATGCCACGGATAATTCATGGTAGCTGATGATGATCACAAACTGTCTTCAAGATGAAAGGTTATTTATGTCATAAACTATTGCGAAACAGACAATCTGAAGAAATAGATTCAATAAAAATGTCGCATGACATCATGTAAATAAATCACTCTTCAAATCTTCTCTTTTGAACTAGCTTTGATATACGTACCCATTAAGACAACGTGATAAGGTGAAAGTGATAGCTCACATAAACAACACCAGCAAAAAGATGAACAATATTGATACAATTAAAATGATTAATTGATTAATAATAAATCGCTTACATCAGCAGCTTGTCAGCAGCTCTCTTCTGGTCAATTAGTGATGTAGACCTTTCTCTATGCTCGTACCAACTATCCAAACACACTCTCTGTTCACAACAGGTCAATACCACTGCACAAACAACGCCCATTCTTGAGAAAACTTCCCTCCACAGCGAAAACTCCCGAAACATAAAGTTCATATCCTGTTCATACACAAAAGACTTGTCACCTGTGATGATTGGTCAGGCGCGAAGTCATGCTCTCCTCCAGTGAAAGAAAGTTTCAACATCCAGGCCCAGCCCTCTCGTTCAAGTTTTAAAGTAGACCTTTTTACTGCAGTTAAGTTTAAAAAGAAAAAACAAAACAAAACAAAAACAAAACATAAATCGTAAAAATCCTTCACAATATTTGTTACTTCGGTCTCATGTTTGAAAATAATTCGTTATATTATGTTAGGTAAATTACAACCTCAACTTTTGAGTGTTTATTTTCATATTCAAAACGTAAACAGTTTCAGCAACCTATTCCGTTTAAGCAATTTTTTCTTGGGTTTTCATTGAATGATATCTCAAGTTTAATGTAGGCCTACCCCGCCATTGGGAGTAATAATTGTGATACTAATTTTCCGCGCATATAGAGCAATTTTTCAATACAGACATGTTTACCGAACCGTGTCAACAAAATTACCCCGTGCACTTCACTGCATTTGAAATTTTCCCATCTGTCTCCTTTACTAAAGCTCATACTGGGCGACTTAAATATTTTGTTTCATATCTCATTGAAACAGGGCCTCAATCAAACCTGCAGACTGGTTAAATCTCCATCTATTTGTTTTAACCACACGGGGGTGTTTTTTTTATGAGACAGCTGAGGGGCCAAAATGAGTGTTAGTGAACGACTTGATGGAAGTCTACTGTTTGGAAAAGGAATCCCAGGAAATGGATCGTTCTCTTTTGTCCGCTGCCTCGATCACCCCTGGCAACAGCGGAACCAACCAATAGCAGCTGTTCTTATAAAATCCCCAACCAACACACCCTACAACCAGGAATAACACTTCAACAAAAGAGGACAAATATGGGAGAGAAAGGCGAAGCGTGAACGTACATGATTTACTTCTCCCCCGATGTTATTGTGCTCCTGGTCAACAAGTGAACTTGGTCGTTGACACAAAAGTTTATCCCTGTGGCCCAAGGTGCGAGATAGATCGTGTTTCATTGGTTGTTAAGATCTGATTCACATTGACCCCATAGCATTCATGGTGGTCCGGCATCAGATGGAAGGAGCCATGCCATTGGTGGACATCCCCATCCCCACCCCATGTCTAAGAAGATTATCGATTTGCTAATTGCAGTAATTCTCAAAATCATAAACACAATTAGACAGCTTTTACAGTTTGGAGATCATTAAAGGAATGATCAGTGGTTGGCCCAAACCATGACCCAAACTAAGCAATTTAAGGGATACACAATGACGTTGAACTTAATGAAACATTATTTTCTTCACCAATATCATAATACCTAAAATGAGGCTGGGAGGACAGCTAGTCTGTCTCCTTATCTGCATGACAAAGATCGGTATTCATCAAAACTATTGCACATAGGTCACCACGCGGCGCCAACAAGATCAAAGTCTATGGAAATTTGTATCTATGGACAAAATTACATTTAGGATCATCCCATCAACTTTAGCTAACTGAATACAGTACAGGGTTTTTTTTAATGCTGGCGCCAGGTCTAATGACACAGTAATGTTTAACTGATTTACCAGACTCTGAACATCACTCATGGAACATTTTTATGAAGAAAAAAAAAATAATAATAATCCATAGATCCTTGTGTGAAATGAGTCAACTGTTTATGTTGATAACGTATAGGCTCATCAATAGTGCTCCCAAATCGTATATAAACCAAGTATAGCTGTTGCAAGCTTGTATAAACACTTATTATGATTGCGGATCAAGTGCAATTTCCATAGTGGATTATAGCTTTCCTACCAATGTATATCATCTACATCCGTCATTCGATCATCTGAACAAGTGGCAACACTTCACAGAGCTACTTAATATTACTGATTATTTTTTTTAGCGAGAACACCATGTAGTAACTCTCTTAACAAGTTTTCATGAATTTGTCTATATATTCTTTAAAAACTGCAATGGATATTTCTGTCTATTTGTTCACATTTTTATGACGTACTTTTGTAGGTTTTTTTATTGTCTGGCTCGCCTTTCGACAGGGATTTTTTTCGCTGTTGTGTTATCATCAGATTTTTCTGTGTAGTCCTATTTGTATTTTCTAGTTCTCTGTATGTATTGTTTGTGTATTACCTGGAAATAAGTAAATAAAATAAAGATAAATATGTAGTATTGGCTCTGAAAAAAAACAAAACAACAACAACACCCAGTTGCTTAATTAAGATTGTTAAGCAGAATCATCTACTAAGCACGATATTTGCAGCGAACCAGTCAAACCATGGTCAAACACACTATACATGAGTGGAATTTTGGTTGGTAACTCGTTTCTGCTTGGCAAAATTGGTCTTAAAAAATCAGTGTGCTTAGTTAATACGTGACACTAGCTACAGAAATATGTTTCTGCTCATCTCAAACAAGCACTTAGCGGTAAGGCATGAGTTGCAAATTGATGACGTCACTAGCTGGCCTATACCCGTTGTGCATATGGGTGTGTTTGCTTGGTAACTCTGAAATCCTTCAATTAAATTGAGTAAACTTCTCCTTTAACATTTAACCCTATAGATGCTATTCTTGCCACTTGACTACCTCCCTATGGTCTGAGTACGGAGCCTAAAGCAAGGATCCCTAAGATTAGTATGTCAAAGATTCCTGTTTGCAAAGCTTTAAACCAAACACCTACAGGGACACTAGGTTAAGTAATTCCATAGACTTACACAAGTCTATTATCAGTGGCTAGTACATTCGTGTCTAAAGTCTAACTTCCTCGAGTAATGAACAAAGAACGATCTTCAGTGATAGACTAGAAAGACAGATGAGTGGTTCCGAACAGAATCAAAATCATAAAGACCCCAATCATTGGTTGCTCCTACGGGTTCCTCCAGTTCCAGGACGCAACCCTCCTCCATCACACAAACCTTACAGCCTTATGCAACCATACTTTACGTTTTTCTTCCTTATTGTGCACTTGACGTGCTTGGGAGATAGAAACAGGTGACTAACAATGTGAAGGAAGAGAACTCCACAACGTCTACTAATACTAAAGACCCCAGCCATTATAATTATTCTGTTCATGACATCACGTTTCTGTGTCCCTCTATTTTGCCTCTTGTCAACTTCACCACATGTACATCCTGTTTGAATGAATGGTTTTTCCCACCACATCAGAGGTATCTAATTTACTCCCTCAACGTCTGGCTCCAGCCTTGGACCAGTCCCCCATTCTTGCCACAAGTCTCTGGAGCAGCACAGACACACAGGCACCCACGCCATACGCAACCAACGTAATTAAAGTGAAACTGTTGTGTATACAACAGGAACAAGAAATTAATGCAACTCTCATCATTTTTTAGTGCCCAGAGTTCAGGTGAGAAGGTGTATAGTTTTAATAAGGAGAAAAATGTGCTACTGTTTCATTATTTTATAGATACATGTACCCTTAATAATTAGATGCGAGAATTTGTTTATACAAATTTTGTTTTCCAATTTCACAACTTCAATTCGTGAAGTCACCTCGGCCCACACACTGCGAACTTATGACCGGCAAGCTTATTTAATTTCTGCAGCTCACACGGCTTTGCTATAACAAAAACCCCGTGTTTTTGCCCCTTCAATATAAAAAACTCTCTTTCATCAGCTTACAGTCTCAAAGAAGCTTGAACTTTAGAGGGAAAAATCGCCAAAATAACAAGATTTCTTCAAGTTGTATAAATGAATGAGTAATTGCAAGTAATACTTTCAACAACTCCGTTCAGAGTTCTTTGACATTCTCACAACGTAGACAGCGCGTCTATGGCAAATCGCGAGACAAAGAACTGTGCACAACAAATAGCATTAGTTAGCGTTGCCCGATGGGACACCCAAGACCTGATAAATTGTGTTAGGTTCTGTCACTCCATCCCACGGGGATACGGCATCTACAGTGTTAATTACTCAAGATGATCCTCTGATCATTTCGCTTCAACGGGTGTGGACAAACAAACTACCTTGAATAGGTGGAGAGACATGTTGTCTAAAATAAAATTTAAATTAAAACAAACTTTTTTCAAACGCTGAAACAAACTGCATTTAAATCGAACGTCCTTCCGTTTTCAACAAAACATTCCCAACTTAAGACAACAAGCATAGATGACTCCGTCAAAAATTAAAAACAACACAACAACAAATATATAGTAATCAATAAACCAATTATGTCAAAAGGTAAAGACACTGGTAAATCTAGCCTTACTAATAATCAACATGCACAATCAACATGTTAGAAATTGTGTATCGCTAGCTACAATTTGTTAATTGCACACACACACCATTCTGACATTGCTCGTTCAAAAAGACAGAAAAAAGAAGAAGCTTCAAACATTTTCTCATTTATAGAATCAGACTACCACCGAGTCATTGATTCAAGATGACCTAAACTACACGACAACCGGAGTGGTAAACATTGCTAAAGGAATAATAGGAAAGCCCCTCTGAAATGAACTAAGAACACACACATCAAGCAGTCTGGTTTGTTGGGACCACGATTTGCAAACCTCAATAACAGTGAAAAGAACAGCTCCGACCTGGCAAGCTCATTCACTCTCCCAAACCATCCCCGCGGCACATTAGGGCCAGCATTTTCCGACACCGTCTTCTAGCTGTTAATTCTCTTCAGTCACTTTTTAAAAGGGGGGGGGGGTGCAGTAAGAGAAACTATTTCAGGGAAATTTTGTAGATCCCCCTTGAGGCTAGGGGTTTGTTCAACAAAGGAACTCTCAGCAGAGAACCAGAATCTGTTTGGCAAGGCTAGAACTGAGGATTGTAAGTCTGACAAAAGGAAGGAAAGGTTTTTGTTGTGAAAAACTGAGGTAGGTTTGTCCGGGACTAGATGGAATTATCCAAATAAAACACCAAATTTGCTTGAATCACGGATTCCTTGCATGTAGATGACAGATGTAATAACACGGGGGGGGGGTGGTCAGAGTAGCCTGTCTTCTTGGTACAATGGCCTTGAAGTTTATCAACAGCCATTCACACCTACAGTTCCATCGTGAGCAATTTAAAGGGAACATCGTTTGTTGAACTGTACATTCATTTAATTTTTCTATCTTTCAAGATGTATGACATAAAAATAAATGAGAAAACAGAATTTGCTGTTGCAAAACTGCTAACCAATCAAAGGGACCTACGGCATACGTGTAAATGGAGAGAAAAAAAATACAGTAAAATAAAATTAGTGGCCTGATGTTTCGACCCTAACAGAGAGTCCCCCTCGAAGACTAAACCTCTTTTTAAGCCCTCGCGAAAGACTCTGCTCGGGTCAAATGCCACACGGCCACTAACCACTTTTTGCAAACAAACAAATAAGAACACATTCAAGGTGACAATGTGCTTAGTTGCGGATTTAGGGGTGGACGCGGCGGGCGCCTCTTTCATATCCGCCGAAATATCTTGAACGGCAAAGAAATCAAAGTCCTAATTATAAAATGGGTAAACACAACTTGTAAAATGTTTCTGAAATGTCCTATTGCACCAGAGAGCATCTAATGTTTAAAACAGTTTCCCGGGGCCATACAGCAGGCCCCGCAGACCCCACACCGTGAACACCTTATCTTAACACAGAAGGATTACTGAAAGTTTGCGCCCGCCCGTTTCTGGAAAAAAAAACACACCACAAAACAAAAAAACAACTTGAAAGAATTGCGTAGTTGCAACAATTGGAGTACAAAAAGAAGAAGACATATTTATATTGCCTTATTATAGGCAAATTAAAGAGGACTTGGTTCAAACACAGCTTTTCCACAGACCTGTTATATTCCGCTTGTAGACTAGCCAATACTCATCAAGTTTATTCAACGATTCGTTTATAATAATTGACTGTAGCATAGTACAATGCCCGTAGCTAATTAACACAACCTTCTACATCGCTGGGTAATAATTGGTGAACCAAGTTTCTGCAACACAAGAACAATTTAAAAAAAAATTGCTTCTCAATTTGCTATACTTTTTCTGCTGTAGACAAATGACAACATTAGCTCCACATCGGCAAGGCTTTTTCTCTCACTTGTCTATACCCACCCAACAGTCTCAATGAGACTGTGCATTAATTTGTCTATGATTTATTAAGGATGAATCATTCTGCAAAATTTCAAGGTCAAAGATATCAGCTCTGAACCACACCAATCCTGTCAGACATGATGTATACCATTATCATGATTCACATCAGTATGGCTAATATTATTCATCTATAATCTAACTCATCACTTCTTTGCTCATAATTTCCTATCAATGAAGTCTACAGGAAAACCTGAAAGGTGGAAGATATGAAATTTTGAAGACAAATTTTCTGTCATATTTAGATTCTATACAAGGTGTTTTCCATCATCTTCCCTGCAATATTCTGTGCATC
>CM021531.1:1469384-1510224 GCA_010994315.2 Pisaster ochraceus
GAAAATGGGCGCCAGATGTGACATATTTTCCTACAGCCTAAAGAGTCATAATTATGGACATGAGAAATAGCTTGATATGAATTGTTGTTTTATTGCTTCATATCTTATTTTGTTTGCCTGGCCGGGCAATTAAAGACAAACTTCATACCAAAATAAAAGGGGAGAAGGGAGAAGAAAGAAAGAGAAAAAGAAGAAGGAAAAAAAACACAACAACAACCTGAAACAACAAAACAAAAACAGCACATTTTACTCACTGTTTTTGCACTAGCATATTGATCTATTTCAATGAAACTTTCACAGCTTTGTTTCAGGCAATCAAACTTGAAAACTACCAAAATGAACTTCCTAAAATGCATCATCTTCAACATGTCTGGCATAGTACTTGTTGCCAGCCAGCATGTCTGTCATCAAATTAACCCAAACCAATCTTTTTTTTCTCTCCTGAACTGTGCCCATCAACCCAGGGCCACAATTTCTTCCCATCACGTTTTACCCATGAATTCCCCTGGTAATATTTCTGCCGATAACAAAATACAGCTTGCATATTCACTACTGAAAACTAATGAATGGTCCCAGAATGGTTTTTTTCCTCTTCTTCCTCCTCTACATGCTCAAATGATGATTCATGTGTTGCTATGGTGACAACAAGCCCGCAGTCTTTGCTTGTTACGCACACGACTGGGTAAAATGTAATTGTGATATTTAATCAATGTTCAGGTATGAAACAAAAAATCTAAATAAATAAGTCAAGTTTTTTTTCTTTCAGACTCGGCAGTCTTGTCTCAGAAGTGTTCCAAAGCAGCGCCCAGATGCTATTTAAAACAACTGAAGACCACTCAATTTTTTTTACCAAGTGGTCCAGCTGGCTAGATAAGTGTTTAAGAGCATCCTTATTTAATATAAAATATTGTATAGTGAAAAAAAACCTGTGGATTAGTGAAACAGCAGGCTAACGGGTCCTGACGGCCAGTCACTGAAAAAGTTAAAGGCAAACTCTCCTAAGCATGTGGAAATGTCATCTTCAATGTCATCTTGGCGATGTGTGTTTTATTTATGGACTCCCGCAGTTTCCTTTCAACTATACACTTCTTACTTGTAAAAATGCAATCCACTTTCAAAATTTATTTTTCTAACTTCTCCCAAGCACCCAACATGTTTTCATTACACAGATCTGTCTTAGGTATTTATTGTCCAAGCCAGCATCTTTATTTGTATTCACAAAATCTGTAGCCTAACCCTTAGAATATGGTTTGTGAAAAACAAATATCTCTAATTCAGTTTGTCAACACACATGGATAATGGCAGGACTGGAATTTTGCTTTCCTCCCAGCAAGGCCACATTCCCAGAGAAGAGTACAGTCACTAGGAGATTCATCTTGTCTTATGGAGGAGAACATCACAAGGACAAGACAAGAACGCCACAAAATCAAGACAAGGGCAACAGAGGCAATGGCCTGTAACTCAACACCTGCAATACAAATACTTTCAAATCCATGAAAATGAACTCAATGTGACAGATGTTTAAACAAATGCAAAACCACATCTACTCTGACTCCTTATATTATCATCAGCAAAGACACTGCTCCAAGACATCAAACTAATGGACAGAGAATGTTTAGTTTACATCTTATCCATCTCGTCCTGTATAGCTTATCTTAAAATTTGTCTCAGCTAACATCATAAGATGAGAGAGTCGGACATCCGATGAGCACTCACCATTGGAATTCCATTGACTCATCCCATATGGAGCACTGTCACAGATGCCAGACCACCAATCTTGAATCCTAGATATGATGAGAAAGAATTTCAGTTGATACGGCATCATCAAGAATCCTGCAGACAATTTATCTATGGTGATAAGACAAAATGACAGATGCCAGTGGCTATCTGTGTAGATGTTACATGATGTTTGATCACAAGCTGCGTTAACTAACTGCATATGTAACATTCATCGTCATGTAACCAAACTTCTTATCAACATGCTATAATTTTTCACTTTGGAAAATATCAGATCAAAAGTCAAATCAACCCTTGCAGAAGATGCGTTTGGTCAAGGAAGAAACCATAAGCCTTCCTTATTTAGATAAGAAACCAAAGTCATTCAGTTCAGTGGAGGAATATTACACCAATAAGTTGATTGCGAGTAAAATACACACATTTTCACTGTCAATTTATTTCATGTGCTTCAGACGAATAACAGAAGCATAACTTTGACAAATTGTTCATCAAACTCCTATTGAGTTAAAGGCAAACAACTGTGCATTTCCCCTCCTTTAGAAATCAGCCACTGCACATGATATCACTATGGCAACCAGAGATCTCTCATCTCCATCTTGGATGACCCTTGACCCGTCCCGGCGCCATGCATTCCCATAATAGTCCCCACATACCTCCAGGCATATCACACACGCAACTCAATGGGCCACCTATCACCAGAAAATGAACATTGATGTATAACTGAAAGAGGTGCAAATATTAATGTATTATGCATGCACCCTGGAAAGCTTGGGTCCTATTTGAGCGTGCCCCCAGGGGAAAATATCTTCTGATCTCCATACTTGAGGTGTGGTACATATAAGGAATATATCAGTGACATATACAGAGTACCAGCACTGACATTCAGGTCAAGGTGCTGTAAGATGGAGCAGCATGAACTGGGTGTGCTGTAGTCTTCTGTCAAGAGGCCAAGCTGTGCACAGAATCCTCACAAACATCCATGTTGTAATGTATATCTTCTAGAAGCGCTTCCCCTCCCCTCCTGTGGACTACTGTGACCAACACATGGTGTTACGACTACAACTCCCCTGCAAGTTCAATGTAGTGTATGTACATGTGCCAAGCATGCATTCAAACAATTATCATAGCGTGCACTATGCACACACCTCTGACAGCATAATTTTCACATAATATACAGGCAAAGGCAAACCCGCCCGTTTGCCAAAAATACAAACAGTGCTTGTTCTTTCATTAAAAAAAACCTCAATGAATTGATAAGGAATATACATCTTTAGCTGAAAGTACATTTTCAGATGTTTCTTGACAGGAGACTAGGTCTGCAGACAGCAGTCTCGATGCAGAAATCAGGTAAAGAGAACAGCATGGATTTACCCTTAGAGGAATGTGATGAGTGAATGATAGCTCTTACCTCATGCACTTTCATGGTTTCCAGACATCCCTGTCTCACCAAGACATTGCCTTGTGAATGTTCTTCAAGGATTGGCCCAAGACAAGGTTGTGACACACTCAAGTCTTTCCCCAGATGAAGAAGTTACCTGTGAATTGAGATATTATTAGAAATTCTAGAAACCCATGGATTGAGAATGTATGTCCACACTTCGTTTATGGATTTGTTTTGAAGGTTTAAGCGTGAGAGATGGTACATAAATGTGACAAATAATACTAGAGAAAAGCACTGTAGTCTGAGGTACCAGGAGCTTCTATTTTTAGCATTAGTGTGGAGTGCTATTGGCAAAAGGAAGAAGGGCACTTGGTCAACCACAGCTAATAACAAGTTTTAAATCAGACATGAGCCATTAGCCTTAAAGTGCTCATTGTTTTCTAACAGAACCCTTCATTTCCAATGGCTGAAGAAACCTACACAAAACAAATGATCAATTACTTCAGAAATGTTCTGGACTGAAATCAAAAAATAAGATCCTTGAACTTGACCTTAGCAACAGTCGCAGCCATATCTGTGGCAACAGTCACAGCCACAGCCATGTCTGAAAAATCTGACACAACCTTTTATGTCACACACACAAAATTTTACAGACAGCTTTGAGGAAACCAGCTGCACTGCATGCACCAGACACACTTTGGTTGCACAAACTTTGTCTAACAGCGTCTTTAAAAAACTATCCCCAAGAAAATTCTGCGAATATTTAAATGTGATTGTGTCTTCTTCTTGCCTGGAAATGGTTGCCTTTAAATTGCCTCGTGTGACTTAACCCTTAGACCTCGATCCGTGTCCAAAAGATTACAAGGACATGTTTTGTTTCTTGAAACTCTAAATCAAGTTGAAAAAAAAACCACAAAATATTGGCTGGTGAACAAGTTGTCTCAGTGGGTTTCGTAGGATCCTCTCTATATCTTTCATCTCTAATGGTAATGCCACTGGTTTGAAACCCACCTTGGATAGAGCTTTGCATTTGGGTTTATGAATTGGGTTTTCAGTCCCCACCTGATTATGTTGTTTCCCCTTATGGCTGCTTTTCCTTCCCTTGTTATCATCTTCACTACACAGGTTTAGGCCTATTGGATACAGTACTAGTCACTTTTAAGGATCCTTTGGGTTCACGACCAGAATGATTTCAAATAACATAAATCAGACTGTTTGTTTATTTTCATAAAATAATTTATTTGGGTTTACAAATCTTGCTTAGAGAAAAAAAAATCTCAGCATCAACAAATGTATACCCTTTCCCTCGCTGAGGGGTCATGTAGGTTGGAGGCGATTAAACTTTAAAATGAATGGTCTCCAAGAGAAGCTGAGGTAAGAATGCTCCTTACAGTAATTACATCCGCTTCTGGGTCACATTGTCCCAATGCATCATGAATTGAACATGCTGTACCGAGAACAATCAACTTTGTTGTTAAAGGGTAAGACTAGACCAATCCGTACACACAAGTGCTGCATGTTTTGCTGCAATTGCTGGGATGCTAGCAGTGCAAAAGTTTGTACTAGACATGGACAAATTGTTGTCTGTTTGAATTGTTATGTGAATAATCGTTTCTTCCTTACAAAATATCTCTGACAGGAGACCATGAGATAACGATGTAGAACACAGACCACAAACATTTGTAACTAAACAGAAACTGAATCCTGAAAACAGGCACAGACAATATGTGACTTTAAGTTTGATAGACACAGAAACTGCACGTAGGGTTTTAATATGTGTAACATCAGCCAGGCACCAAGGGTTTATGGTCGTCAGAACTTCAGTATTCACTTTCTGCTTAGTTGTAAACAATAAAATATGTTTGTTCTGCATCATTATGTCATGCTGTCCTGTCAAGGAAATTGTGTAAATCATTGAGGAAGACACTTAATTTGAATAAAAACTAAACAAGACAACGGTTTTCCAATGTCTCTATGTCCAAAACATTGTGCTGCCAGCATCCTTTGGTTTGAAAGGCCTTTATCTCACTGCAGCCATGGTCAGATTCCCTGTATAAACAATACCACTGATAGTTTTCATTCTCAATTTATACAAAAGGGGCCGGACTGTTTTCCCTTCCAGCCTCAGTTTGGTTACATTGGTTTGAATGGGAAAACCCCCAAAATGGCCGCATCATGACATGAGGACATTACCCCAAATGCCTTGTTTGCCCACAAGAAAACACTTCAACATTGCCATTTCAGAAATTGTTCACCCATTGGTTGTAGGGTTAGAAACCAATATAAAAAATATAATCTGAAAACCTAGCGCAACTTCGAGTGCGGACATTGAGTCGACCCGCGGTTGACTACTGACTAGCAACGCACATGCGCAGAGACGTACTCACTCAAACGACTCATTTGGAAGTAGGCTAGTCAACCATCCTTAGGGTACTCAACACTTCCATTCCATCGCCATACACAGGTATGCCGCTTTACACAGGTTAGCATAAAGCAAGGCTACCGGTACCAGGGAAGAAACCATGGTCCTGTGAGGCTGGCTCCACAATTGTCGACCACAGTTGTCAACCAATGGTTCAACAGCCTGGGATCAAGTCTAAATACTCGACCTTTAGTTAACCATGGTGCACACACTCAAACTTGCTCCTATTTATCTACCACAACGGTCCCCTCTAGTGGTTGAGAATTATACACACAATGACAGACTGTGTCTTTGTAATTTATAAATCAGGCCCAAAATCACAATACGCTTAGCATAAGTGAAGAGGCAGTGACAATTACTAAAACGAAATTACCAGACATCTATTTATTTATTCCGTCCGATCTACATCTGTTTTTAAGATTCTGTAATTGATGTATTTTCTCATCCGTCAGTCTTGCTATAATTATCATCATGTGATGACAAGAGATATGTATCAATACAGCCCAAAGGTAATAGCCATATGTAAATTGTATCACATCCGTCGTCCCCCCCCCCCTCAAATGATATCAAAGTCAATTTATTTTGTCTCCTCTGAAATCTGTAAGTTGTATTATGGTTGTATCAAGGCACTTTACCAAAATATCAAAACAAAATTAGTGATGATGATCAGTGAAGGAGGTTTTTAACGAAGAAGCCTGCCCTCCTCATGAGGCACTAAGATAAATGGGATGGTCATAATTTGTTGTCACAGTTTGTTCCTCGTTTGACGATAAATCCAAGCAGCACTTTTCAAACATCTGGAATAATCATTATTAACATTTAGCTTAAAATCGTTTTTACTTCAGATGTTTGAGCTTTTAGGCAACCCCGTGGTATTTTCAGTTCATGCTAAAACCATTTGACCATGTAAAATTAATTACTGTAAATAAAAAGTGTTTGAAAACTTTATCAGTTTAGTTTGGTCACCTTTCAGTTTTTCTTCTCAAATTTCAAAGGCTGCATTAAAGGTATTGTTATACAGGATTGGTAGAGCTGACAAAATAGTCGCATATAGTGTTCATGTTTTGTGTAGTTAACCACAAAATAATAAACCTGTGAAAATTTGGGCTTAATCCGCTGTGTGAGTCAGGAGAAAATAGAGAAAACCAAGCACAGTTTTCAGCATGAAGGCCTAAACACGTTGTCCTTAAATTTGATTGAATCAACGGAAATCAGCTGTTGCATTTTTAAAAAGGTTTTCAGATACAGTTTTCTTGAACATGAATTCATTTCAGAGGTGAATATTTTGCTGATGTTCCCCGTTTGCATACACACAGTTTTGACTGTACAGATTCTTGATTGCAGAGAAGGGCCAGTTAATTTTTCCCTCCAAGCCTCGTTTTGATCACATTAATTTGAATGCTAGGGGGAACAATATGGCTGCAACCAGTTGCAACCTTTTTCCAAATGGTTTCCAAATGGTTTCGTGCTCCAAGTGATGTTGAAGCACTGGGCAAAATGCACAGTGGCCAAATTGATGATGGAGCCGAAGCTTGTACTGGAGCCTAAAGCTGTGCCTGAATTGGTGGCTACTGCAACACCCTTAGCAACAGTCGTAGCCATAGCTGTAGCCGCTAATTTGGATTTGGCCTAACCTAGGTTTGGAAAAAGCCCATAGTGGGAGTGGTATATGAAGGGATAGACAGAGTAGCTTTAACAAGAACAGCTAAAATGTGAAGCATCTCTTCTCATCTCACTGTGTCTCCAGGATCCAAGCTATCTTCCATCTGTTATCAATACCCAATGTTGTGTGTAGTCTGCATCATTCATTCCTGATGAGACATTCCAAGATGACAAGGGATGCAGGCCCCTGTCCCAATCAATCTCCCCTCTACCCAAGAAACTTACCACATCTTTCTCATCCTCTTGCATCAGTCCAGGGACATCTCAACTTTCCTCGCATCCAGCTGTGTGCTTCGCTGTTTGCTAAATTGCTCAATTGGAGTTGGCAAATCATTTACAGCTACGACACTCAAGGATTTAGTCGCAATCTCTTGTGCGCGAATGCGGTGCAAACACAGCTTGCTTCACTGATTCCTGCATGACTAAGAAACACTTAAATACAAGTCACATTTCATGTTCATCTTCATCTGTCTAGGAAAGAGAAGAAAACAAAATTAATTGTGATTCCCGGGAGAAAAATAGAAATAAAGATGTAGAGTTATAGATCCAGACAAGGAAACAGAGAAGAAAGGAATCAAATGGAACAATTTTTCAAACATTGAATGTGTAACTAATGTTGATAAGATGTTGATCACAACCACATAGAAAGAAAGTTACAGACTATAATCAGAAATTGAGAAAAGGTAGTAAACAGGATTGGTAGAGATGACAAAATAGTCGCAGACAAAATTCATGTTTTTGTGAGATCAGGCATAAACACGAAATAACAAACCTGTGAAAATTTGGGAAATGTGTGGTCAGGAGAAAATAGTGGAAAAAACATGCACAATGTTCAGCTTGTAAACACATTCTCCTTAATTTTGGTTGAAGCAAACCGAAATCAGCTGTTGCGGTTTTTTTTCAGGTTTTTCAGATACAGTTTTCTCAAATGATGAATTCATTTCAGAGGGACATATTTCACAGGAAAAAATGCAAGCTTTCAGACTAAAATTAAACAATGATGTTTTTTTAGCATTACAAATCCTGTATTAAACCTTTAAATAAAATGAAAACTTCATTTTAATGTAGTTTGGAATTGTTGCTCACTTGTAACTTCTTATTCGGTGCTGTTCTGAATAAGGCAGTCGTTTATAAATTTAGCTCATCTTCAAATATTTGATCTTTTGGGGGAAATGGCTTTTTAGATCATGGTGTTGGTGCATGGGCAGATTTTTCCAACAACAAATGGGTCATACATATTTAATTTGAATCCATAAAGGTTCTCCACCTCTCAAAAAAGGCAGGTAATTTGTGTAGACATAGATCTCTGTAAATCGTTCTGGCAGACATTCAGTTACTAGGGTAATTGACAGCGTGCATCTGTGTACTTGGCACAATTAGATCAAGGGGTTACAAAAAAATATGTTGAGAATAATTGTTTGTGAGGATACTAGAGCTTTATGCAGAAAAAACATTAATGTGTCATAAATACTACGGGGAAAACATACCTTCATGCATGGCTAGGTAATCATCCCATCGGGACCTTTTACTGCGCAGTAAAATGGTTTATGGTTTCATGTGCTGACAAAATGACAGTTCATTTTTCAACATTACAAAAGATATACCAAACGATCCGTGGGTAAAAAATAAATCCCACATGAAACAGAGGGTACTTTGGTAAACAAGCTTTCCCCATAAGTCGTTAATGGTCGATAAATTGGAAGCCGTTTTATGCCCATGTTTAGTTAGTGAACTGTGCAAAGGTTTCATTAATTGATTGGAAGTTTCCTGACATGCATTATGGGGAGGTCTCTAATGGAATTAAAATTGTCTAATTAGCAAGAGGGTTGATCGTTAGTGCTTGGCAATATATATTGAGCCAAAGACAATGGATTCATTATTTGAATCCGACTCAAGCTATACTGCTTCGGGTTCTAATTGGATTTTTATAACTGAATTGGACAAAGACTGCCTCTTTGAAAATTCAAGTCACATAATAGCAGAAACTTTGATTTTTTACAGGATAAATTCATTTTTTATCTGCTAGTTTTCTAATGGAGACACCATTCCACCAACCTGTGAAAAAAAAGTTAAATTAAGTGATATTTTAGTGCAGAGTAAATAAAAATGGTGTATTGTGCAGGATTTTCGCAAGTTCACATACAAGCTTATTTAAATTGCTGGAAATGACTTGAAGGTCCTCAAAAGCCATTTGATTGACTTTGACAACATTTCAGATGGAAACAATTGTCTTAAGGATTGGTAGTAGTTTGAACTATAATCAACAAACATTCAGATTGAAACTATTTTTTTAATGTCCCCCTTTTTCTGATGATTGTTAATACTGTACTATATCTTATTAACGATGAGATATAATGGTTGATTGCTGTCTAAGTGGATTTTATGTCACAAAAACAGTGTTTTACTTAAAAGAATAAAAGGGGGGATAAAAATGAATCAAAGATGAATCTGACAATTTAATAACTAAATTTAATTAACATTTTACTAAATACACATCAACATTTAGGAAGCAAGGGTTTTTAATACCCTTAGTGAAAAAATATACAATTGTTTAAGCTGTTCAAACATTTGATGGAAAGAAATTTCCCCAATACGTTTCACATGCACTTTGAGCAGAGGGTACGTGATGTTAATAACATTCTGTTTTTAAAATCATTATCCATGGGATATGTCAGTGCATATCGTCCACTGAATAAGCAGCCTCTCTAGTTATTAATATAAATAGCCTTGATGGAAAATATCTCCAAAAATTATATCAATTATAGGGACTGCCTCTGGCAGAAACTCTTAAGGCTTCGATGACACCATGAAGAGTTCTGAACTCTCAAAGGTTTTGTGACTATTGGAATACTGAAATTTTCAAGTTGAAGTTCTTGATTTAGCTAATTTTAAGAAAAGACTTTGAAAATTGAAATTATAGGCATTTTCTTTTTACACATTGCATCGGATGAATTTCAAGATGTTTAATTCAATGTTGGTATGAATGTCATGGATCCTATGAATAATAGATTGCATGTTCCGTCGTAACAAAAATCAAAACATTCTGATCGGAAGCAGTCGTTTTAATTTGGCAAATTTTCCGGATTACAGAGTTCAATCCAGCATTAAACCATCCGCCACCACAAAAAGCCACGGTTAATGCATTCTGGAGTCTTTCATTTACTGTTGCATGTTGAAATTTTCTCCTGGGTGAATGGTCACTTTGTACAAGCCGACAGCCCAACGTAAATAACGCTGCAATCTCCCCAAGAAATCTTGCCCTGAGTTAACCATAGCCTTTGTGTTTACCCCAGCAATTGCCGTTGGACTTCGGTTACCGACAGCATCAATCAGGCAATTATGCACATGACCCGGTACTCTGCAGATATTCAGCGATCTCGGGCTTGTCCTCGCTGTACTTCAGTTTGACTACTGATGGGGTGGATTTCTCTCATTACTACTGCCCACACGCTGCGGAACAAGACATCTTTTGAATTTCAATTGTATTTTCACGAGCAAGTTCAGATTGAAACGTATTTAAATTTCCACTGCACGTTCCGTGACCGAACACGTCCAGATTAATCACTACATATTGTTTTTTGATCGAGTTCAGTTGTAATTCTGTTTACTACAGGCGTAAGCTCATGCAGTTTGGTTTAATCCTGCAGTGACATCGTGTAAAGTCTGTTTTCTATCTTGATTAAAAAGTCAAAAATACCCTAAACAAGCCAGTGAGCAATTTCCCTTGTAAAGCATAGCAGAATGATACGCAAATTGTATCTCAAAAATCATTATTTGCTACTCAATATTAGCATTCAGTATGCACAAAACATGCAAAACTGCACCCCAATGTTATTCATAAAAAGGAAAAACACATTTTTATTAGTGAAACTATTTCTCTTGACCTATTCCTAATTTCAGTTGACATTTCAAGGACCAACATTTACATACAAACAGTTTGCTATATTTTGTTAGTCAAATATTATATTTACTTTGTAACAATACCTTTATTTCCAACCAATTAGTCAGTTTTCTCATCAACCTAGCCTGAACTGGCTAAAACCTTGAACTTTGATAATATTATTTTGACAAAGTCTTATAACAAAAAAAAGAATCAACCCTTTTCTTAACAGAAAATGCTTGGAGTGTGTACACAACTTATCTAGGTCAGGAATAACAGAGAGGTTTACTGTCTGCTAATGACCCAGCTTGCCTGGAGGTCATCTTATGTCTGCTTTCCAGTCATTAGAGACCATTAAAAACCAGCCAAGAATTTGGTTTGACTAGAGATGGATCAAAGTCCACCAGAGGCTGGTATGTAGGATAACAGATGGATGGATGGGGCCTCAACTGAAGTGATTGAAAGGAGAGAAGACAAAGATAAACTACTAGAAATATACAATGAACAAGAAAGAAAATGGAAAAGGCAATATTATGTGTAACTACAGTGAACAAAATAGGAATTGAAAGAAAGAAACAAGCAAGAAAATACTACTTTCCAAACTTGTTTAAAAGATTATTTTCAGATGGCACATGGTGTGTTTGAGCATCAGAGAGTTCCTGTCACACCAAAGACTAACTTCCATGGTAACAAATCAAACATCTATGTTCTTCTTTTAACTTTATCTAGACATAAGATTTTGTTTTCTGCAAACGATTGACATAACACCTGGAAGCTTATACAAATATTGTTAGTAGGTCACTCATTTCTTTCGCAAAATTTGTGTTTGGAGAGCTCTCCACTGATCATAACAGAGTACATTAGGTTTATTGGAATTACAGACGAGGGTAACGTTTCCGCTTCTGATCAATCAGTCACACAAGCAATGACAGACTAATATACCATCCCATCAACCTTACTCCTTTATTTATCATCCTGACACAGGGCAAATGTTTCCACTTGTATGATTTCATCATTGAAGATTCTTTAAGTCTCCTCGGCCATTCCGTGAGAACAATTCTCAAATAAGATTCTCATCGCCTCACTTGATATTCCTAGTGGTTAGTCAAACCTGAGCACGCTCAGATATTGGGGATGGAGAAGTTCTCCTCAAGATTAAAACCCAGCCACTATAAAATTGGCCAAGTCTGCCACATTGTAAAACATTCCCATCCACCCTTTCATTAAATGCATCTTTCAAGACATTGCACACTGAGCACGCTCTGTTTGATTCTTACATCCGGATGTCAATTTATTACTGAATCGAAGAGCTAGGCAGTCGATGACAATTCAACCAGTGTGACCTACTTCCATGAATGCTTCTGTCTTCCTTATCTGATTACAGCATGACCACGATGAAATTGCCTGACCCACTCCGTGGGTGCTCGCTATACGCAATCTCAAGCAGCTTTTTCCCTCCCTGGTTCCTGTCATTTAATACAAGTCCCTCCATGGACCTTAATCATGCTGCCAATGCCACCATTGAGTCGTGTTCCCTGGCTCTTATGATACCAAAAAAGGAATCAGACTATTTTTCTTCTCAAGCCTCAATTTGGTTCTATTGATGCGAGCGAAAGAGAAGGAAGATGGCTGCACCATCAAGAAGGCTACTTCTCACATTTGAGACCATACAAAAGATCTCATTATACATTCAATAAAATGTGAAACATTTTAAACCCACCCTGCATCCTTAATTCAGTCTCCTTTACTTTTCATTTGGTCTGGAGCATAAAACTAACCCTAACCCACCCGCAACCTTGGTGTTAAATTTCAGAGGAATTACAGACTCTCTGCATCAGTACAGTACAGTACAAAAAAGGTAAAAAATATGCATGAATTGAGCTACTTCTTCCTGTCCTTTCCCTTGAGGGTAGATTTTTCTGCAAAATAAATTTAAATCAAAGCAAAACATGTGAGTGCAACGGCTTTAGCCACAAAAACATTAAAAATAAGACAGCAAATGAGCTTTAGAAAAAAAAAATGGATTTCCAGATATGAAGTTTGTCTTGCTTCCAATTATCATAAAACCGATGAATAGCCTTCCTGTCAATAATGTATCCAGACGAGAGGTCTATGTACTTTAAGACAACCAAGATATTATTCCTTCATCCCTCAATCAAATTAGACAACAATAGAGCACAAGTTACAGGGACTGCATCCTCTCATCAGAGGATGACTCAAACCAGCTTTCCCACAAAACACCGCCTCAGACCTGAACATGCCAATCAAGTGAAGAAAAGCATAATATTTTGTGAACATAACCATAACACAAACGTGGTAAACATAATTAAGCTTTTCATATTTCATTCTCCTGAAGGAGCATCAGCGAGAGTGCAGAGGTCATGACAGACGTGAGACAAAGTCTTATTTGATTACTACTCCCAGGTGCTATTGATTCTAACACAGGATGCCAGTCTATTAGATCCTCTGTCTCTCTCTCTCTCTCCCCCATCTCCCTCTGCCTCTCTCTCTGATTTGGAGGATAATTATGTTGCGTCCAAAACAACCAATCAATGGGAAGACTCTTGGTATGGTGCCTTCATATCCTCTTCCTCATCGGTCCACTCTTCATCATCTTACAGTGCTTCACACCGGCTGAAGAGCATGTGTGATTACACCCTAAATCATTCATGTTCAAATGGTGGAAATTACTGCAATGCTGTGAAATGATTATTGGCAGACATTGATTTGTAAGAGACTCTCTTATGTCTCGGTTTCCTGACTGGGCATCAAGGTTCCTCGCAGAGAATTTCCCCCTTAAGTCTCAGTCTCTTTGATACCTAAGTAATCATTATGGTTTTATTATGTCTCTGTAAAAGGGCGGATGCTCAATATAGACATGTATCCTGCCTCAATGACATTAGTATTATCCTTTATTAATAGCAGTAGTCATTATTTGGAAAAAGGAGCCAGGCTATTTCCTCTAGTCTTACAGCCTTTGTATGGCGAAATGGATTTTAAAAAATATCAAAACACTTCACTGGTTGTTTTTTTCCACAAATTATTAATAACAATTTCCCAATCAGTCTCAGTATTGCTTCAAATATATTTATAATTTAAAAAATAAATAAAAATTTGTAATCAACCCTGGTGTATTTGATTCTATTTCAACTCCCAAGCATACATAATGTATTATGCAGAGAGAATCATTTCAAGTTCGATTAAAAAAAAATCCCCACAAGAGTTTTATTCAGGTTAAATCAATATTAAAAATAAACACAAAATTCACCCAACTGACACGAGGCATGGTCAAGAACAAACAAGTAAATGTATACACGCTGGCGAAAAGAGAGAATTTACATTCATATCAACGACTCGGTCTCTCACTCGACAAATACCTGGACATTTTAACGAGCACTTCAGCAAGATGACTCATGTGATTATATTCAACTGCTGCAGCCAAATTAAAAGTGTTACGATCGTCGTCGTGCAATGTGGAGAGTGAATGACTAAGGCCAAGGGGAGAAGGAGAGCTGAGAGGTTGCTGCTCTGTATTCTATTGATAGCAAGGCATGCTCAACAGGGCAGATTTAATTCAAGCTGTGTAATATACCGAATTCACACAGAATGACTTTCAAATTTTTCAAGGTTTTGATTGCTATCGCAGGTTTGGGCGCAGATTCATTATTTGGATAATCCGCAAAGGGGGAAGGACAGATCAAAATCTTCGAGAAGGATTTCTAAGATGGCATTTGCGCTGTCTACAGGGTGTGACAGGTTGAGAAACACCCCATGTAAAATCAGTCGTAAGCCTGCTCGTGGCAGCTCCAAGTGCTAACAGCTTTTACCGAGACACGGCTGGAATAAAAACCACCACTAAGTCTTAATCAGTCCATTAAAACAAGATAGGATCATAATCTGTCACTTGTACTGAAACTCAGAAACGGATTACATCTGTTGTTTGTTGGACACATGTAATAAGACATACTGTAGTATGATTCATTCAGCTGGAGTGTATCGACTAGCTGTAACAGATACATGTGAGAGGGTTGTATGCTAAGTTAGAGAGAGCCGTATTTCTTAAGAGATGGTGTGAGGTGAGGATGCAACGGAATACACTGGAGGATGAGTAAGACGGGACCAGAAGGCTGAAGGAGATGCATTAACTAAACAGATCCAAATACACAAGAGTGACTGCTCAGTTCCTACCTTACAAAAAAAAACTGAGAATAAATTATCCACATGAATTTCCCTATAAATGGTTCATTTTAGATGAGGAAAATTACAAATATTCTGCAGTAAAGCAGATAATGGTATAAATATTAATATATATAACATAATAGCATATAAACGAGTCTGAAAAGCTGAAACACAATGGCCCCCATGGAACAAATGCTGATATGAACACATTTTTTTAGTATTGTTATGATTAATGAAGTATAATATCAGTATCAAAAGGAATCATTAGGCAGAAGACATGCAATGAACTATGTGCGAGGAAATGCCGTTTATTTTTAGACAAAGTGAGTGCGGAGACTCAGGACGACCAGGGAGAGAAAAGTGACCTTACAATGGATATATTCAACCTAAAGCCATTCTTTAACAAAAGAAACGGTACAAAATATCAACAATGATATTGTCCCTGTGGAAATCGTCTGGATGTTTAATGGATGAAGAATCTATGAATGACAAAACCAATCAAAACTACAATTCAGATCATCTTCAAACTTATCAGAGGAAATAAAGAAGTTCTCAAGAGTCGAGAGGGGCATCACACAGAGCGACCGTTCCCCCAAGGACATTTGGTTTTCACTTAACACTGAGCTATCTAATGGATATATATCCAATGGAAGCATTACAAATTTCATAAATCATTTTGGTTCACTGGTATTTTCTTTAATTGACAACCTGAAACATTTACAAATTAAAATGCCCCCTGTGCACCTAGAGCTGTCAGGATAGCACATATAATGAAATAAGTCTTCTTGCTCCTGGCATGGTCAAGTGTTAAGTGCATCATTTCTAAATGCTAGAGAGTGTAGCTCCCGGGCTGGGTTTATTAGGATTGACAGAGAGTGAATTATATTACTGCTCAAAAGTGAAATAAACAGCTTTACCTGTAAGTCACGCAAGACCTAGTAAAGTACAGGCTTTGCTTTAAATCGAAGACGAGAACAAATTGTTCGTTATTTTAGTTCTAGTTTATAAGAAATTCGTACATTAATTCAACTACACTTGCTTTGCCGTAAAGTGACTATTTTCTCGTCTCTTGACACCTGTCTCAACACTTTGCAAGATCCACAGTAATCCGAATACAGCTATTCTTATCTAAAACCAACGAGTGTTTTGTTCTAGTTCTTTAAAACAGTTCCTATCCTACATTATTTTGTGCCAAGAGGTTCCAGATCAAATCAAAAGGACCTTGCTCTGGCTATTGACTGCAGCATTTCAGAGGTTCTGCCTTAGCTACTGCAGAAGCAATCAATGTGGATACAGCTTCAGTTTTCTTGAACAGTCTCAAGAACTTATCATGGAGGAAGGTAAAATTGTTGCATTTGCTGCAACTTGGCCAGGAACCCCTGGCACAGTAAGTGAACTACCAGTTTTGTTGACATAGACAGTACCAATCTCTGTAAAAAAACAAAAAACAGAAATAAACTGTTGAAGATGGTGTGCCACAGTTTGGCCATATGAGTGTTCGTGTTGAAACTACAATTGTGCCATTTTCAAAAGGGGGATTGGCAGTCCTTGGCAAGGGATCACAGCACACAACAGACCAGTTATAATTGCCTACACATTCAACACGGACCCTTTGTCCCAAACCAACTCATAGTCACTCTCTGGTATTGATATTCCACTTCTTGTAAATTACTTGCCTTCTGCTGACCTTGTGGAATACAAAACACATTGCAGCTGAGACCCAAGCACTGAACATTAAACCCATGCTGGGCCACAATACAAACATGACATATCCAGAACCCCACATGAATATGCAAGTAGAGCGTTAATACTTGGTAGTTCCATTTCATAGAGCAGGGATACAGAGAAAGCTAGCCAACTTAAGTTTTATGTGGCCATTAGGCTATTTGCAAGCAATTCAGAAACTACTCTCTCCAGAAATAGTGCCAAAACGACCTCCATAAAATCCAGTGAGGTATTGAGTTTTATGTGTCTGTGATGTGATTGAGAAATTTGGTACACAGAAGGGTGAGGACAAGTGAGGTCATGAGGTAACCCTGCCCTTAGGAATCCAAGAATACCCTCAAGTTTCAGTCACAAAGAAACTATATTAGTAACAAACTTGCGGGCCATTTACACAGAGTTTGTGATCATAAACGACTTTACAAGACTTTTTGTCATTTTTCATGAGGAGCCACTTCTGTCAAACGGCGTAATTGAGTTTTAATTGAGTTTTACATTTACTTTATGTTCAGCTTAAAACTGCAAATCTGCAAAAGTAAAAAAGACCTCTCACATGATTCTGTTAAAGTTGAACCTCTCCATTGGAGAACTATTAACTTCTAAAATACTGGCTAAGTGCCATTAGTAATTAGTCAAAGACAAGTGTCTCTTTGTGAAAACTCATAAGTGTGATGACCTACTTTTATGCCCAACTGAATAACATAGTTTGTCCATAGGAAAGGGACGCACATATCATGTGAATATGCACACAAGTACATACTTGTGGCTCTTCATAAAAACCGAGAAAAACAAATCTACATCTAGGCTCTAAGTCACAATTTTAGAGCTTTATCAACTTGTATTGCTTATACTAGTGTAAATTTCTACACAATTTCCCTCATTGCAACATTTAAAACCTTTGCTGTAATTCTTTAAAATACTGTTCAGCGTCCTCAGCTATTTCTAACAGTCTGTATTCCCAAACTTTCTGGAGTTCGGGTTTTGAAGACTGGTAGGGCTGGAAATTTATGTCCCTTTAATTCAGAAATGTTGCCCAGTGTTGACAGACACAGGGCAAGGAATTTGGGTTAACAAAATTGTCAAGGGTCACCATTATGGGGCCATTCTAATTCCCAAGCCTAAACTTACCTGGCAGCAACAGTTCCTGTTTATTCTAAATAATACATGTTGGTGCATTATGGAGTTATGTAGACAACTTTCTGCACACAAGGGAGGGTGCAGTAGGATTATCTGTCTGGTATATGATTTAAAATTGGAAAGACGTTTTTAGGAAAGTGTGTTACTAAAGATTCATGGAAAGTAGATGAATAAAGATAAACATTTCCCGTGTGTGGAGTGTAGATAAAGGTTTGTGAGTTCTGAGGCATTGAGAGTTGAAGGTAGTGTAGGGTCATATTTGAGTAATGATCCCCAAAAGAAATTGTGTGATTTTTATCTGAAACCCTATTCATTATAAAGATGGTGCACAGTCATCCTGCACAATTATTTTGTTGATTAGAGATCAGTAAAAGTATACCAACAATTTTGAAACTCCAAAGATCGCCAAAAGGCTACTTTTGGAAATATCCATGGTGTCTGTTTGAATGCAGCTCAATACGGCCAGAGATGCAACGTTCTTGATGAATATACCTTGCCAGTTTAAAGTTTTGTTTCTCAATAAGTAGACACTGTATTCAACTGAAACTTTCACAGGCGACTTTTATTGTGTCTTTCTTGATAATTTTGCCAGTAAAACAGCATTACCTTAACCAAACCAAACATTTACCCTACCTTTAATAACTTTAATAACATCACAGTCATTTCATTTCTTGTGTACTTTTTATCTGGTCCAACTTAGAGGAAAGTGATCAGTTTCTTCATTTATTTGTAGCGTCTTCCTTTAAAAACTTCTGACGAATCCTTAAAATATTCTCATCTAGCTGTAAGTTGGGTGATTTTATTATTGAGTAGAACACAATTTTACACCTGCCATTATGGCATACAACATACATGATACAGGAGTCTGTTAGCGATAAACAACTAACCAAAAAGAACAAAATGGTCCAATGGCAAAATCATCAAAACCGCAGTCGCTGTTCAAACATTACAAAACACATTCCGATCAGATATGCAATATATCCCATGTTGATACTGCCCGGAGATTGGTCATAGATCCTCATCCATTGGCCACCGATCCGATGCCTTACAAACCCCTCAATGTAAATATATGTAGATGCATTCACAGACAAACTCTGCATACAGTGAGCTTGTTAATTAAGTCAGTACATAAACTGTCATGATGGGCAAGTATCACTAGAGAAAACAAGTCCACTGAGTAGTCAGATTCCTGGAAAAATGTATGTAAAGTAAATGAATAAACACATTAGTTTTTGAAGGCAGAATACACTTCGACAACACTTCTGTAAATTGCTCTGTTTTTTCTAAGTGAAGAAAATGAAACAAAAATGTCATCTTGTGATGACTAAAAGACTGCATTAAAAAACCTCCCTAACTCTGTTTTAGTGTGTGTTATTTTTACTTTCAACTTCAAGGTATAATACAAGAGTGGTAGAGCTGACAAAACAGTCACAGACAGGGTTCATGTTTTGTGTGATCAACCATATAGACCCATGTGTAGTAGCAAAGAAAATAGTAAAAAAAAACAAAAAACATGCACAATTTTCAGCATGTAAACACATTGTGCCGAATTTTGGTTTTAAAAAATCAGGTTTTTAAAAAGTTGTTATTTTAGGTTTTCAGATACAGTTTTCTCAAACATGACTTAATTTCAGAGGGGAATATTTCACAGAAAGAAAATGGTTCTAGTACATGAACTTCATAATCAGTAAGCTTTCAGACTAAAATTAAAGAACGATGTTTTTATCTTTGCAAATCCTGTATAACTCTAATAGAAATATTTGCTCTCGCTTTTAACATGAACACCTTAAACACATTTAAAAAGCAGTAGTCATGTGAGAAAATCAACACAAAACTCGCCCAAACAAGAAGGCAAACTTCCTTGGTGAAATATATTGTAAGAACCACTACCCCAAGTACTTAACTTAGACAACTGGCACAGCCCTTTTTATGATGCAAAAGAGTTTGTTCGGTTGGTCCCTTAGACCTAGCCCTGCATAGCCAGTTCCTGTTATTATCACCTCCATTGATTTTTAATTCTCTCTCTCATTATGCAGTGTATGGAAACACTAATCTACTCTCAACATTCCCCATTAAAACACCCCCTCTTCTCTTTCAAGTCCCAAACCCCATCTTTAGTTACCCCCCAAAAGAAGCTCCCCAGCAAGACAGGAGACAGAAGGCCTTGAATGGACTACTCTAATGGATGACAACAAAGGGAACAGGGGTCCTGGCTCCCTTTCGAGACTGTTTGCAGATGGTGTATTTACATCTTAGCTGGGGTCTTGGGGTAGAAGGGTTTGGCTTCAATAAGACTGGAATGTGATATGGTCATGGATCTAATGAGAATGGGACCACTCTGGGCATTAGATCCAGCCTCTCATCAGGAATGAGCCCCATTCTTGTGGTCTTGTATGAGATTGAGAGTGTGTGATGGAAACTTGAGCAGGCTAATTTTAACTCCCAATCTCTCTCTTTGACACCTTTTGTTCATTCCAATGACTTCATCTCACTCCCGGATTGTATTTCATCCACTTATGGCAAAACAATTCAGCGAAAGCTGCACCCAGTAGAATTTCTGAGAGGGTTCACTAAAAAGTTTGTTTTCTTAAAAGAGAGAAAAATAACGCATTACAACAAGCAGAACCCCCTTCCTCTTTGTACCTCCGTAACTAAAAAAACAGACTGCCATGATGGGGAGTTTTTGAATAAACAAGGGAAGCAACAAATCAAAAGTGGGAGGAGTTCTCATCTTTTTTTTAGAAATAAACATTGTTACACACAAAGAAAAAACTTGTTCAACGAAAATTACAACGAAATGCTTTTGTCCGCATTGAATTTAGGAAAACATTAAGAATTCTGGAAAAAGGTAGAAGTCTCCTCTACATTCAGAAAGTCAGACTCCAAATCACCACCACAAATGGGAATAATGTGTTTTTTATTCAACATGTTTTTAAGCCAAGTAGGCCACTCAAAGCACCTTCAGTATCATCAGGCCATGAGCATTCCTGAAACATCTCAACTCCTTAGGAGTGTGCAGCACCGACAACTGAAAGGGGCCACAAGTTAGTTGCTAATCATTCACATCAACAACATAGGGCCTTTACCCTCAAAGGTACCCATTAACTCTTGGGTGATGAGTTTGAACCCACACTTAGGTGACTTAGCCATCAGAACTTGAGTTTGATGTGCTGAAGACCACTCTGCCACGATACGATGGAATACTAAAATGTTAGGACAAAAACAGATTTTATTTCCCTTCTTTTGGTGAAAAGTTTCATGAAGACAGTTCAAAGGCCGAGGAAATCTGCGGTAAAACACACAGGTCTGTAAAGCAAACTCAAAATTAACCAAAATGGATCTCTACTTTGATGAACAGCCCCACCCATTCCTGATAAGGAAAATTAGAACGACAACTGGAAAACAGCCTGATGTCTAGACATCAAATACTGATAAAGTCCAACAAATGCTCGTTTAGTTGTCTACTCCATTCATTGATCTGAAAGACAATACTTCAAGTCAACTCATGTGTGGATATAGAGGCTGAGAAAAAATAATAACATGGTACAGCTGGGCCAAGTTAATTGATCTGTCTTTGTGGGCAGACAGAGGCGTATTCGGAGAGCGAAATCTCTCAACAGATGTTACCAAGAATCCTTTGTTATTCGGAAGCTTTCAGTATGTGTGACATCTAAGTAGGATATGATGTAAACTATCAGTTTGGTGTGATATCGAGTTTGTTTTTGTCTCACTGTGATACTGAGAAACGCAAGAGCAAGTACTTCCTGTGTGAGAAGCATCAAATACGTTCTCAACATTTTGGGAGAGTGTGGTTGCGTTGCTGTTTATTTCTGTAAACATTTACTCTCTTGAAGATTGAGAGTCGGCGTTATTGCAACGTAGCTCCATTAATAAGCACACACAGAGCAGGGCCATTTCATATCAGCTTTTTTTTTTCATTAAAATGTTTGTTCCAAACTACTTATCATTCTCCCTTGAGTTAAAATTAGTGAGGGTTCACTCTCGCTGTCTTGTGGGAGACAGACGGAGACGCATGATCTTGTTCAGTCTGAACCATCGATTGCCGTACCCACTCTCTCGTCTCAGTCTTTTCTTTTCTCTTTTTCACAAGGTACATGTTGACACACTACTTGAGGGCAAAATGCAATTAACCCAGCCCTATGCAGCGCTAGATGTAAGCCAATACAAAAATGCATTGAAGCAGTGTGGAGTAGAGAGGGCCTGTACACTATTCAGCAGTTCACAGCAAACAACAAACAGGCCCTAGTCATGGCAAGGCAACCATTATTGACCTGAATGGGCTGTGATTATCATGTGTAAATGGGCAAGACAATAGGGCTTTAAAGCCAAATAAAGCCCCCTATTCATGTGGTTTGGACTAGCTGGTCACAATGCACACTGGGTTGAGATTAAACTAAGCCCATGGCTTGGAAACAACTTGAATATCTTGGTGTTCAGTTTGCCACGGAGGTCTTACATGTTCGCCTAAACAGAAAGTTATTTATTTCTTGGAATAGAAAACAGGGTTTACTGGACAAGGAACTTATTTACTTCAAGTCATACCCGACCAACAAACCACAACCCTGTTGTTATTTTAATTCCAATCATTGAAAACACATTCATCTAAATTTCCTTCTGCACCGCCACACAAATCGTGTCTAAAACATTATTCCTTATCAAACGATACAGTTAATATTAGTCATTACAAACACATTGGTCTGTGACCTGAAGTAAACTATTCTGCCCCCTAAACAAAGTGTGACCTACAAAAATACTTCTAGAAACCACAGTTTTGAAACAGCTTACAAGTCCAAATTTCACCGTTAAACAATAGCGATTGTGAACCATTCCCTAGGACATCTGCCAAAGATTCCTGATAAACCACTTCAAGGAACAAAGTACAGATCATCGTGGATACCGGCCATGATACGCAAACCCCTGTGGGTCCCATTCAGGGTACCACCCGCTAATTTCAAGTGACTTAATTCTTATCTCCAAAAAAAAGTACAAACCGATGTTAATGATATTATTCCAGCAATGAATGAGACATTAATAAATTATGGTCAACTTTTGACGGGTAAAAGAATTTCCACTCGGCACACAAAAACAAGTTGTACAGCACGTGTTGTAAAAAAAAAAAAAGATAAGTCTGTATTAGATGGCAACGAGGTGTAGACAAATGAGAAACGATCAGTGACTCATGGTTTATGTGTTTTTCAAAACAGTTTGTGTTCTTCCATAAAATACAAAGAAAAAGGAAGATTGAAAGAAAGTCAGCTTGGTTGGGCCATGTGGTTCGTAAAGGCGGCTTGGCGGCAGCCGTTGTGAATGGGATGCCAGAGGGATGCCAACGTTCCGTGGGCCGACCAAAGATGCGCTGGGAGGACATCCGAGAATGGTCAGGTTTTGATACCACCGAACTCAAAGCAGCAGCACTGGAAAGAAGGGCTGTGGTGGGAGCGGTACCAGTGATTCCAGCAGGGTACAATTTGAGGAGGAGACCACAGGCAAATGCCTATGTCTACTAGAGAAAAAGAGAGAGAGAGAGAGAGAATACAAAGGACCCTTTTTAAAACCACCACTTAGTATCCAGGCTCTGGCTTGGTCTCTGTCAGTAATTTTGAATGTCAAAGTTCTACAGGCAGACGATGCCTAAGTCAGAGCACAAGCCAAAGCCTAAGCCTAAGCCGTAGTTTTGAATGGCCACAGAACCAATGTGATGCTGGAAGCCATGTCAGTCTGGTCCCTCCATTTATCACTGCTCTTAACAGTACTTCACTCACAGGGTGTTAGACCATGGTTAGACAGAGATGGTGGCGGCCTGCTTTGGCAAACTCTCCATGATGTACTGTAAACCAATCGCTTCTTCAGTAGAGGATCAAAAAGTCATGACTGAGGTGGTTAGGATCCATAACTTCAGTTTCCCAGCAACCTTGGAAGTGTACCAAGACCATTTTTAAAGACCCTCAGGGGGGATAATAAAAACCCAGGAAGTAACCAACAGGCCCCTCCAGAAAGCCTCAATTAGAGCATTTGTGCTGCATGTGCCTGTCAAAACACACCCATTCCAAGCCTCTAGTGCCAGATTTGGCATTGACCTTTGGGGCAAGTGGGGAAAAATAACAAGCAATGAAAAATCTGTATTCTTTTGCGGTAAAAGCACCAAGGAAAAAGCCAGGTCTAGTACCCATGACCCTTAAAAGCACCAAGGGGAAGTTATGAATGTGCGGTTTGGAGACCCTCCTAATGAGGCAGTCTGTTCTGCTTCTAAAAAAGCCCTGTTAGTTAGCGTACACAGCTACACATAACAAGTCTTCAATTTCAACATATATTAGTCAACTTCTCAAACTACTGCATTGATTTATCATGTAATTTGGCATTACCATTTTAAAAAAGAAACATGAATATTCCTGGAATCAAACATAAATTGTCATCTTATAATAACCTTTAAGCCTTTAGGATGCATCAGTTTCTGAGAAAACTGTCATAATCTCTTTGGCTTACCTAAAGAACTCTCTGCATCCAATTGTTCAGGTAAACATTGTCAGAACTTCACCCTCAACAATAACTCCAGTTGGAATTTCTGAAACCCGAGTTCTTTCAGAATGAGTTGTAGAGCTCTTAATTTTACTCAAGATCCCTGTTTTTCCTGTAGGCTTATACTGGAATTTATAAGCTTGTCGCACTCGCAGAACTTAAGTCTTTTAGGCCTACATGAATTCTACTGACATGGACAAAAAGTACTATGCTTGTACTCCAATTCATGGAAAAGAACTTGTAATATTTACTCATGGAACAGTTCTTAATACAAAAAACTGCTTTCCAAACATTTTCCTGATTGAATAAAAACATCTAAAAGTGAATCCACTCTATCAGAATCTTCACCAATCAAACAGGTTGTATTTCTGTCAAACCAAAACAGCAACACCAGAGAAAGAGGCAAGGTTTATACAGTTTTCTTCAAAGCGTGGCCAATACAGCATTTTTAATCATCACATTTCAAGCAGCAGGTGCTCACTACACTGTTAAAGCTGATTTACATAACAATAGGCTATATTTGAGACAATTGAAACATTAATAACAGCTATTGTTTTGTTAATAATGAACATTTACAGTCCAGAGTGACTGTTAAACTTCTTTTCAAAATTTGGGATTAACAAAGGAATAACAACCTTCAAAAGATGAAACAAATCAAATCAAATCAAACCAAATCAAATTAATATTTTTTATCACGAATAATGGGCCAAAGAACATGCATAACTCATTAAAAGAATATGTATATTTATATTAAAAGATAAACAAGTTTTTAATTTCCTACTAAAAGTTTTAAGCAGGTTCATTTTCTTGAAGATTTTTTTTCCTTTTTTTAGTTTGACCAAAAGTATTATAACAAGTTGCCAACTGAGATACACTGTGCATTGACAACATATTCAGGGGCATGCTGAGTTGGATTGGGCACTTTGGGCTGAAAAAAAGCATTTGTTATGAAACAATATGATTGGAAAGATATTTTAAAAGTAGAATATAATGGATCCACACAAAAGTGCCTAGAAATTGTCTGGTTTTCCTTTTATTTTGTACAACCAAATTTTTGACTCTACAAAATGGCCAACCCTGTTAGTTCACATAGTGAAACAGACCACACAATTTTGAGGCATATTTGTGTGGACCATTTTATTCTACTTATAAAATGTCTTTCCAACCATATTCATTTCACAACAAACGTGTTTTCATAGCCCTAAATACCCAGTCCATGGCAGCGTGCGTAAGACAGATACCAGTACACATCATATACCTTAGTCATCAAAGTTACCCATAACAATTTTCATGAACATGAATCTGCCATCGACGCACATATAGTAGTATTTAAATGATGTCTTGCGCAAGGTTTTACAAACGGGGACTAATTAAGTGAGTCAAGTGCCCTTGATAAAGAAGAGGGTATTTGCAAAATAGTTTAAAGTATTTGCAAAAGATATTAAGACAAAAACTCTTAAAATACATCGGTAAATCTTCAAACTTCCTGAAAATTTTACATTAATAGAAAAGGAAAAACGGAAAGAACAATATACATGTACCTGTAATGTTAATTTTATACAACTGTACATGAGAAATAATGTTAATACGAACTTTGTATAATGATGAGTGAAAAATAAAATGTAAGGAACTTCTTCAAGACATACCTCAAACATTTCTAAAAGTACAACTAGATTAAACTGACAAAAATTAAGTAAACGGGAGTATATTTTAAAATCTGCTCAAAGAACTGCGGCAATTTCTCCTTGTTAACACGATACCCTATCAGGATCAAGGAAAATCAAGGCAAAGACCAGAGACAAGAAGAAAATTACCTCTGTAAAGTTAAAAGTATTTACGGACAATAAATACGGCAAAACTCAACAACCAAAAAGATGACTTAATATTTGTCAGAATAGAATTCGTCAAATTATTGAAAAATTACATGCATATGCTGTACTTAAAAAACATCTCAACAGCGTTAATTATACATATTTGTATCCCTTACTTATAGGTTAATCTGAGAGCACATTCATGTCTTAACTCAATCAGCTTTAGATTTGTGTCAAATTCTTACCAATGAATTGGGTCCCGAAAGCACACTATTTCTTGGTGATGGGCAAGGCCCAGAATTGGTCCTTGTTCTTGCTGAATGGGCTGCAAATAACTTCCACCCGATTTGGAGGCATGCGAGTTTAGTCAGCATTTGGATCCACAGCTGGTCACAGAAATACAATTTTTTGATGCCCAAAACACTTTGGGAAAGGAGGGTGGCATGTTTAAGCTTGATTGTTCCAGAATGTAATATTTATTTACATTGTTTTAGGTTTTTATAAATCAGTTTCCAGAATAAAGTGACCAACCCACATATTGTTTGTAGCATCTACAAGACTTTGTTAGCATCCCTGCATCAAGTTACACCAACACTGAACACATAATTGTTTGTACGACACCTCTTTCTTCAATCAGTGATTGATATCAAATTAAAATCGGACACAAGCTGAATAGTCAAACCTTCCAGTCTTCTCACAATTAATTCTTCTGTATCCATAGTTACCTCACAATCAGTTAACATTTCACTAGCATTACAAATTACACGTTACCCACCATTTTTAAAACCGATTTTTCATCATACAAATGCAGTAGCTACTTACACCTTTTTTTTTCAAAATTATCTGATTTACTTTCTCTATTCCACATTTTAGAAATCTAAGTTTCACAATTTGTTTTGCAGGCTAAAATACTCTCGTATGTGCACAGTTATGTCTATACATGTAATTTACATGAAAAAAAGAAGAATTACGCTTTGTTAGGGTACAGTAGTTTACAAGATGAGACACCCTGATTTTGTTTATACACCATTTTATATACACATTTTCACTGCAGTTTTATGCACAAGTCCTTCCACAATCCACTAATTTACAGTGCTTTCCAAAAGAAAGGAAGAAAAACAAATCACAATTCAGATTTGTGTTAACATCAAATAATGTCACCAAAAGTGGAACCATTTTAAAGTTCCATACAAATGAACACTAATTTTTTGAACATAATAAAATGTGGCTCAAGATTTCTTTTGATCCCTGTAATCTTACTTTAAGTTAAAAGTAATTGGGAGTTTCCCCCTCGAAAAAAGAGGGGAAAAAAGAGAGAAAAAAATGGAGAGAAGAAAATAAAAACTATTGTAACTGTGGCAAGTTGAGTTGGAGGTCATGATTATTCAACTGTTGATTCTTTTATATGAAAACACATTTAAATGAAATACCTTTCAAATACCAGTGGTGTTCACAGCCAAACAAATCTCTCTTGTGGTTGGTGAAATGTTATAGGGAACAATCACACAAACACCCTGTTCTTATCCCAACACGTCCACTAGACTTTCTCCCTTTTCGGTTCCATTGTATTATTTGTATGAAAACCTTTTTCTTTTCTTTTTTTGTGTTTCCATGAGCAACTGTATTAAGTATACTCAGCTGAACCCAAGTATTTTTCCATTCACTTCAACAATAACTTGACATGTTCTCACCAAAGTGTTATCGAAAGTTTTATTTCTTTTTCTTTTTTTTCCAATCAGGAAAAAATAAATGCAAAGAAAAAAACTCCTTCAGTAAGTGGTTCAGGTCTTGCTAAATAACTTGGGAGTGTGGGTTACTGTGTAGTTGGTTCCATTTCCTATGCATTACATTTCAAGCAGAATTGAAGCATGCTTTGACAAATTACCAATTTTACAGGTTGTGACCCTTGGTTTCACAGTCCTGGGCCAAAAGACGCCCGCCTGCCAGGAACGCATGTGAATCATTCTGCAAACTCTCCTTGGATAAACAAAACGTGACAATGCCCCAGCCCCGACCCGTGATAAATTGTGAATAGCGCAATTTTGGTTGGTGAGTTGTTGTTCAAGCAGAGCATTGGGCTTTCTGCGGTGGTTTTTTCACTGCTGAGTGCCGACAAAAGGCTTGAGATAAATCTAGAGTGTTTAGTGGCTGCTGCAGTAGTCTCGGACATGATTGAACTCGAGAGCCTCCTAACTCACATCTGGCTGGTAGTCATGCCTCCACGGTTTCCGTTCAATGTTTTGAGAGGACAAGTAGGGGAGAGAATTGCTATTCGTAAATCAATGTTGAAATAATAAATGGGAATGGGAGAATGATGAAAGTCAGAACATGCCGTGACAAATGGCATTTTACTCTCACACTGAAAAACTTGATAAATTTGATTGCACATCTATTTCAAGTTGACGATTCCAAGAAGACGTCTTAACTGGAAAAATAAAATGAAACGACAGACCCAGATTTTGTTTACGGGAGAGTTTCAGAAGAGTTTGTTTTGGCGAGCTGTTGATGAATTCAATGGTTTGGGAATTGACGCCGAGGCTGACCAGTAATGTATAATATAACCATTCGAGAGAGACAAAATAAACAATTTAGATGGACTGTAAAAAGGTAACTCAGGCAAACAAAATCATTCACATTCACTTTGGTGAATATTTTATTTTTTATTGTAAAATAGTGTTTTGATAAATACACAGATGCGATACTTTTACAGCAATATACAATAACGGGGTCCTTGGCAAAAGCTTTACATAAACAAGTATGGTGTTAAAAAACCCAAATAAAAAATGAAATAAAATGAAATAATCAGAAAGCAAAAGCACCACAACTGTTAAATCAAAATAATACAAAATCAAGGGCTAAAACTTCAATTTTATTTAAAACAGCAGAAAATTTGAATCCAATGCTTACTAGGACTTAATGGTTTCAAATAATTGAATGAGTGTTCCCATAATTTTGATTTACGCTTTAAAATACCTGTAAGACTTCAGGATTTGTTGGTTTTAATGTACCACTACTGGATTTGTCCGGTACACGTTACTAATTCCCACAAGCCTAACCTAATCCTTAAATACTCCAAACAGGTTCGGATTTACTCGAGGTATGGACTTTTTGTGCTAGAGAACTGCAGTTGTGCTTAATACCTAATAGAAGCCATCATGTACAACTCCACCATAAATAACTCAAGTTTGTCCATAAGCAACACATGTTCTTCAGTGTTGGGCCCGTTTAATTTATGAAAATTACTTGATGTGCATGGTTTGTGAAGCATCAACTACCCAATTGGGAAATGCTTCAGTGCACAATAATAATATTCCTTATTTCCTAGCACATAGAACTGCCACTGACAGATCCACTTACACGACAGGTACCATAAGTACATGTACAAGTTATCCCATTCAAATCTAGTTCTCTCTTCACAAATTCACAGTAGATTTTACACACAGCAACTAGAGTTGTGCCGATTTAAACGCATTTCGAAAAACATCAGTAGTACTGAACTTGCAATGGTGTCTTTAGCTAGGTTCAACTTCAACCCTTATCAAACCAATCTCCAACACAAATATCTCACCCACACAAAGTCCATGAGCAAACACGCAGCCTGGGTTTATCAGGTATTGCAGTAGTGCAGAACCAGACATGAGCCTAGTCAGGCATAGGCTGCTGCTTCTAACCAGTGAAACATCAACAAATCCATAACAAAGAGATTAAATCTAGGGATTGTGAAGAAACGACGGTTCACTGCTTTTCAATAGACCCAGTTGGTGGATCAAAAATGTGACAAGTTTACGCTCACAGCAAAGAGTGAAGGGATCGTTGTCAAAAGAATGGAGCTGAACCACTTCAGAACTTGAGCTTTACATGAGTGTGTTATACATTGATGGCTTAAATCGAGATAGATTTATAAAATCTACCATTGATACAAAATTATGTATCTTTAAATCAGTGTCCACAAGGATTTCCCATTGATCCAACCATACACCTTTATCATGACATCACCATCTTGATCATGTTCCCAGTATGCAAACTGCAATAATAAATACTAGTTCTCATGATACCAAACAGGTGCCAGACTATTTTGCACTTCCAGCCACACATTTGGTTACATTAAATTTAATGGGAAAGAAAGATGGCTGGTCCATGATAAAGGTCTGAAGAGGACTGGATTTTCAAAAACTGCCAGTTTGTAATTACATGAACATTTGGGAAAAACCCTTCAATTTTGTCTAGTACCTTGACTGTGCACATAACTTTTGAACTAAGTTAGTTCCTGAATTACTTTTACAAATATTCATAAACAGACTTAACTTCTTTTTGACACCCACAAACTATAATACTTGTACATTTAATTTGAACCTCTAAAATTTGAATCTTTAGTTTAGTAAGTCATTGATTTTTTTTAACAGTACTGTTTGAAGTAATGTTCCAATAAAGGGTGCCCGCAAATTACACAGTACTGAAGAACTTTGTTTGAACATTTTTTGTCGAGTTTTTATTTACTGTACTTGTTCAAAATTCCTATTGCAAAACATCTCACCTTTTTTCACTGAAGCCCCCTACGCAATTCAAGAGTTCTGGAGAACTGGCATTCACATTACAGACACAAATTCAAGGCAAATTTTGAAAAACAAAACACAAAGTATTCCATAAATTGTTTGTCTATAGGTCTAATCATTGTTTCTGGGAGTTAAACGAAAAACAAAAATGAGATGTTAATGCAACTATTTTGTTTTATCACTAACCACTTGGATTTTTGCATATTTTTGCAACATTATATTTCTTATAAAACTGACAAACATGTTGACCATCTGGCATTCGTTCTTAAAAAATGCGTACTGTCTTCCCATTCTATCATTTGCAAAGTAAGAGACATTATCATTATCGTACTGTGTTAATTGTTAAAAAATACAAGCTGTTACATTTTGTTTTCTTTGCTTCAAATACATGCACCACAAAAACACCACAGGAGCAATTCAACAATACATTCGTTTCAATTTCATAACATTTGGACTATTGTTCTGATTCAACAAACACCTCTTTGAATTATGTTCCCTTTACAACCCACACTCCCCCTTGAAAAACACGCCACCTGTTAGCAATCCATAACAATTCATGACTGCTCCCAGACATGTGCACCTCTTTGTAAATCGGCACTAATTTGTAATAAAGTATAACAATTGTCAAATGGATAGTAGAATAGGAACCAGAAATGCAGCGAGTGTAAAAAAGGCGACCACTGCTGGATGGAATGGTCAATAAACAAGGTTTAGCTAAAGGACATACTCAAGCTTCAAACTGCCTTGACTGAACTGGTGGTCAGTTCTTGAGTTATTATACACCATAAATTTTATGTGATTGTTCTGATGTTTTTAAATTACTCCACCCCCCCTGCGTAAAGTGTCTACCAATAGTTCATCATGAGTGATAAATCTAATGTAATCCTTTTGACAGAGGTCAACAAAAAATTGTTGGAATGGATGGTTCCATCAAATTCAAATTATTCTTCATCATGCAAAGGGAAAAGAATTTGCTTACTGAAGAAACGGTACAATGTTTTTCAATCTTACCCCCATCGTGAGCTTTTTTTATGAGCAATGTCTACCTCGGTTTGATATGAGGCACAATGTAAAGAATTATTTTAAAGAGAGTTTTCATTTACTCATATTTAAAAAACTTGACACAATGCAAGGGAATTGAGAGTGGCAGGTTGGGGACTGTGTACCCCTTTAAACCCAGGCAAAAGGAATTCCTTGCCTTGAGTCGCCCTAGAGACCTGCGAAATTGATCTCCCAAGCAGAAAATGCACAGAAGATGGATGTCAATTTGGGCACAGGTGATGGGAATTTGAAGTTTGAGAAGTTACAGGAATGGGGTTTTGGTATTTGAAGTTCCTTCTGTGGTAGTGGGACTGGATTAGGGCAATGGCCTCTTTGTGGAGGTCAAACTAGAACCATGATGAATTATGGTTCTTTTTTTGTGGAAGTGCAGAAAGAAGTAGCACAAAATTTACAATGTAACTTTGTCTAGTTTCCAGTTAAATATTTGTTATTCAATGAAGCAAATGAAATTCACATCAAAGATTCAGAAATTCCTGACTGTATCTTGAAGTCCAATAAATGTGTCTCAGCCATCAATTGCAAACCTCATTATCATACCATCCAAAGCTATTAAATATTAATATTTATGGGTTGAGTCATAAGTTTAACATGTGTATAGTTCCTTTAGCATTTCTGTTTCCTTAGATTACATATACATAATGAACAAAAATGGCAACATTTTTATGCTCTCATCAGATAACATTTGATAGGACATTAAAACAGATTTCAAAGGGAACAAAGTTTCCACGATTGCATCCAGTAATGTAATATATAATCAACATCTCTTCAACATCCTGTCAAACATATAAACAAACTGGGGAGGATTTACATATTGTTGAATTTTTTCCTGCCTTTAGGTGATGATTCGTCTTCTGTCTTCAACTGAATGTGGCACATTTTTAATGCCTGACTGCACTGATTTTTATCTATACAAGGAAAGACAGATGAAGCTGAGTGAGTGGAGGTCAGGCTGGGTTTGCTGAAGCAGAAGTTATTCCCTGATCAGAAACCAGCTGACACCAGACCTACCATGGAATAAGCTCTGTGGTAGTTTAAAGATAGACCTTTGTACCCCAGCTATCAACAATACCAGCGCTTGACGTTGTGGGAACACTCCAAAGGTTTATTTGCTATCATTCCGTACATAGACAAAGCGCCGTTTTCCATACTTGAGATTTTTGGAAGGGCTGATTTGATAAGCAATCAGTAGAGTCACAGGAAATATATTTTTTTGTTGGTTTGCCAAATAAACTGGTTTCAAATAACTAGCTATTTTTTTCCAGTAAAAAATATATAAAGCAAACGTGAAGATTTCTTCTTCCCCCCTGTTATAATTACAAATGACAGTGAGTAAATTTACTAAAATATCAGAAGAGCAGTCATTGCCCGGTGATAGTGAGAAACCCAAATGAGTAATGAATCAATGTATACTGATTAACTCATTAAGGTCCGATATTTGAATGAAAAAACGGTCATCAATGATCTACACAATACATTATATTGATGATTCATTCAAAATGGCCGCCAGTTCTATCAGCAGTTGCAAGCTGGTAACAAAACACATCCCCTGTTCAGCTTTCAAAGATTTAACAAAAGAGGTTTTAAGCTGCCATTAATCACTCACGCACCACCACATACCAGACAGTTGTGTTTCCCCTCAAGGACTAAGGTGATGGTCCAAAGCCCTGGCTTCTCATGAAAGAACAAATTCAGGGATCGTCAGTGACAGTTCTCCTTCTCCAATCAATCCATAGATTATAGATCGAGAAAGTCTAGGATATGTTTCCAATAGTTCTGACACATTTATAACATTTTCCACGAAATACATTCACTGTGCTTATCTACGTACTGTTTTATCAATATCATCGTCGTTGCTAAATACATGAAGTTACTGACTGTGCTTGCTTGTGTTGTGTGCTCATTTGATTCTGTGAAGAGACGTACACGATGATTACACCCAACTCATTCCTGACTGAGTTTTTTGTTCCTGTATGTACATTTGTAACACTGATTTTGCATCTTACAATTAACTGCTATTTTAATACACTCAATTTATGTGAATTTGACTACCATACCTTACATAGGCCTTGATTTTAAAAATTAAATTACCCCTGCATTTGTAATTTTTACAGTGTTGATTTACAGTGGGTAGAGCACATGCGTGTTATTGAATCCTGTCCGAGCACGTGTTAAATAAAATTAAAAAAAATCACAACAAAAAAATAACAATTTACAAGTATGATTAAAAACAGATCTCGATAGAATAAAGTTGTATAAATGGTAAAACACACATGCAGTACACAATGGCTGCTTTCATTATAGTACATGTACAATTCGGCACAATTCAGTCATCAATGACTATACTTGGACTTTTCTTTTTACAGCATATTTACAAGAATTCACCCACCTGGTTTCCGTCCAGGGGCTGGAGGTGGGTGGGTGGGTGGGTGCCGTCTGCGAGGTTTAGCGACTGCACTCCTTTGGCCACAATTCTCACACAAGCTCACAATGTCACTCCTACCATAGTCGCATATTAATATTAAGCACAGCGTCACTGATGAGAAAGTCAAACGTATAGGCTTGAATCTCAAGTGTTACCAAGTACAAAAAGCTTAGCTTTATCAACAAAAATCCTCTATTTAACATTAGCTTTACAGTCTGGTGCTGTTTTTTTCTAGCGTTTTAAACCCAGTACATCATACGTTTGTAGGCGGTTGTTTTGGCTGAAATAGAGAGCAGATCCTGGAGTAAAATATCGACCATGATCGCACTGTTTTTCCCGACCAAATCCACACTCCGCTTGTGATTCCAACAACTAAAAGCATGAGATATTTGATCATGAAGACCAGAAAGTCTGGGCGGGACAAATCTTTGAAGTACTCTGCATAGGTGCAGGAGAAACTTAACTGGGAGCAGTGCTGTAGTCGCCATTGCTCTTGCCAACGGGAGTGGTTGGACTGCTCGTAGAAATAACATCCAATTACTACGGAGGCAGGTAACGTGTACAACACAGAGAAGAGTCCAATTCGCATCATCAGCTTCTCTAGTTTATCCGTTTTGTTCCCGTCTTGCTTCATGAAAGTTCTAATGCGGAACAGAGCGATAAATCCTGTCAAGAGGAATATGGAGCCGATGATGAGGTACACGAACAACGGCGCCAAAACGAATCCGCGAAGGGCGTTGATGTTGGAGACTCCGGTGTAGCAGACTCCAGCGAGTGAATCCCCGTCGATTTCACCAACAGCAAGAATGATGATTGTCTTAATGGCGGGGATGGACCAGGCTGCAAAGTGGAAATACTGAGAGTTACGTTCGATGGCCTCATGACCCCATTTCATCCCTGCAGCGAGGAACCAGGTCAAACTGAGGATGACCCACCATAGCGAAGATGCCATCCGAAAATAATACAGGAGCATGAAGAGGATGGTGCAGCCTTCTCGCTTGGCTCCCCTTGTCAATGTCCAGAGCTTTCCTGGACCAGTGGGCCGGTTGCAAGATACACTGTCCGCCAAGAAGAATCCACAAATGTAAACTACAGCAATGACAAAGTAGCATCCGGAAAGAAAGATAATTGGTCGTTCGGGATACTTGAAACGGGTTCGGTCGATGAGGAAAGTCAAGACAGTGAACAGCGACGAAACTGCACATAAAAATGCCCATGAACCGATCCAAATACGAGCAAATTTTTGCTCATTGGTGTTGTTGAAGTGCATATGACATGGGGCTCCACAGTTCTTAGCTCCAAAAAATTCATAATCTCCATCTTTCTGAATCATTAGTTCCTTTGGACATGAGAAAGGTACGTGTTTCTTGATAGCGGTTGTTGGTGGCATCTTGGTCACATTGGGAGGGGTTGTGGGAGGAATGGTGAACTTATCTGTAGTGCGGTTGCGATCAAAACATAGTCCAGTTTCGGGGAATTTTTCGCAGTCGAGACTGGCCGGCCATGAAAAACCGAACTTGTTCATGAGCTCCTCGCATCCATTACGGGCACTCAAGCAGAGCGATTTGCAGGGCTGAAGTGCAGGTTGATCTGGCATTCTAGCACAGAACGGAGCATACATGGAACACAGGAAATACTTGAGATCCACTGAACACTGCACCTTGACAAGTGGGTAAAACTGATGCACCTCTAGCCCAGCTTCATCTTGTCTTTGGTGGTTCAGTAAATTTGGCATGATTGTTTCGTTGTAGGGGACGTCTTGGCACAACGGAATGGTAATGGGCTCGCACCGTCCGTATGATATGCTACCGATTTGACAGTCCACCACGGAATTCGTACACAGAAGAACTGCGATAATCGCAACAAGGCGGGCCGTTGATATCGGCAAAACATCTCCGTTTCTGAACGCCATGTTGTCAGTTTGGTGCTATGATATCCTAGTTATTGCCAGATCATCGAGACAGCGGCGATCAAAGCCTTGATTTCAGAAGAAATTCGGCAGTAAAGCTGTCTGATGATGTCCTATCGGCACGTCTACAGTCAGGTGAAACACATTCATACATGCAGCAAACACACCATTGAATGATGCATACAGAGCTAACGATACAAATACCCTGCATAGACGAGACTGCTGGCATCTACTTCGTCAGTATTGCCAATGTGTGTACCTGCTTTGTGTGGCCGGCTGAACCCGGTGGCTGCGACTGACGTCACAAAGACGGTTTCTTATCACCCCAAAATAAATAGCGCTATATAACGCATCCCATCCCCAAATTATCAACGCAACTGATACATAGGTACTTGTAATCATGAATTACACAGCCCATCTTTCAAAATATATAAAAATCAACGATATTTTTTCAAACTGTTTGAAAAGAAACCATTTTCACCAAAGATGCAGTCATTTGAAACCGCTTAATGCTAAGTGCTGTTTGGCCAATCAGCGCACATCACAAAATCACATGATCACCACTTGAACAAAGTGGTGAGAACAGGTACACAAAGAGGTGGCACTGTTCAATGAGCGTATAAACCCATTCGCCGAAACTTTTCTTCCTCAAAACAGTAGCCTAATAACCGCGCATCCGGAGTTTGTAAGCCTTAACCGCCCCCCCCCCTCTCTCTCTCGATTGCTACACAAGGGAGACTTACAATCCAGCTGTCTTAAATTCGCAACTTCGAATGCGATTTTGTCTGATAAATTCACGTCTGGCTTGTCTTCCACACCACCTTTGTTCCCTGACTAGACGCCACTGAGGTTATTAATTCTCTATTCCCGATTATGTTGTTTTGTACTTGACCGATTTACTTGATAAATTGGTATCCCATTGAGGGTCCATTTGGTATTAAAACACCGTATGTGTTTTTAATTGATGACGCGGCATGGGGCAGGGCGTTAGGTATAATAGCTGGGAAACTAATAAATGGGTTGAAAAGGTGCATATCATATACAGCTGTATTTGTCCACTGATTGGAAATGCTTCACATTTTGGGAATAATTTATCAGCTTTTAGTATCAACACGACGGAAGGTTAATTTGAAATGAGGAAGTGCAGAACAAAGACAGCGTTGAAAACAAAATGTAGGCCTACGCCATGGATTCTCGTAACGAAACCTTATATGGACGAAATCCCCGTGGACTCGAGGGAGAGTTATTAATCTTGGAATTATTTCCTGTATTACCTGGCGTTTTCCTCTCTAGCAGTAACTGTTACTTCCTGCTTATTACTCAAAACACACCGAGTCAGTCCAGTCAACAATCATTCAATATGAAATGCATACAATACAAGTTAACTTGTGTGTATCGCAATGCAGATACAGAATTCAACTAGTAAAAAAATATGTTTTTTATTATACATATATATGTCCAAATGGTGCTCCATACTCAAGCCAAAAGACACCAAAAACAGCCAGATAAAGATGGACGATTAGAAGAAATACAAGGAGGAAATCACAAAGAGCACAATCAGAACTGTTGGCGTTTGAAGTTAAACTAAAAACCAGTGAAGAAACGTGGCAATTACCTGATAACAATATTGTTATTCACTTTGATTTACTTGTTTATTTTTGTAAGATTCAAAATTGCAGTAATGTGATTTTTATCTTTTGTGGTTGTACCTCCAAATAAAGTTGCCACATTTGTGTGTGTTTACTCATAAATTATCCTCATTTCAGAGAATTGGCAATTTTAATGAAAACATTATTTTTTGTTGTTAAATTTATCCTTTTCCTACGTCAAATCATATTCACTACTTGGGAGGAAATTTATGTATCACGGTGACTCATGAAATGGTGAAATGTAAAGATTTATAGATGTTAAATGTGAAGAGAAAAAACGTTTTAGGGCCGGTTTGTTTTTGATGTGACACCCAGACTCATGTGGATACAAACTACATGTACACAATCTTCGGAACCGTCCCCAGATTAGGATGATGGATATTGGAAAGGGCAGGTCCCCTTTGTGCTCAGCGTAATCTCCACCAAATCGGGCAGTACGGTCTTTCCGGCCGTCCTGAAAAAACATGAAAGAATTGCCCAATTTTGTAGCTTTTTTTCCTCTTCATCAGGCCACAATTAATTATACAGGGTTTCCTGTTTAGAGAAGCGGGCCCGGTGACCTGTTTACAACAATGCGTGGAACAAGGCGGACATTAATTGGTAAATGGCTTGCGGCAGTGATAAAACCTAAAAGCTACTATCGTTTATTTTTCTACGAATGAACTGTGGAATCAGCTGTGAGTGGCAGATCAGCTGCATGATGGTGAGTGATGATTTGAATATCGTGAATAATTCAACAGTTTAGTCGCCAATGGCGAATGATTATTTGAATACATGGATAATTCATCAAACGTTTGATACTGTTGTGCGAAGTGTAGAGTGCTTATTTTGAATATTATTAGTTTATTCAAATCAGAACATTTACATCAATTTTTGTCTAACAAAATCGAAGTTATGAAATAGTACTCACTTTGTCTTATTTGGATAGACTTCATTCTGTAATTATATGGTAACTGTAACCCTCTATTTCATCATTCCAGTAATTAATACACGTCTCAGTTTGATTTTAATTATAGTTAAAGCAATACAAGATTGTGTTGAGGAAGAGTCCAGGTATCAGATTAAGCAGTAATAAAATGACTGATGACGAAAATCACACAATGAAAATTAGTCTCCATCTCAAGTTGACACCTCTCACAATATATCTCAGGTTGTGGTTGTCCAGGCCGAGGTCATCAGACCGTTAAGTGAAATGGTTCAATTGTTTGTTCCGCTTGGTTGATTTTTTAGTATTCACTCAACTTACCCTGCGGCCCCAATTACCAATATCATTGGGTTCGGTTAAAACTCATTTCTTGGCCAGCCAGAATGGTGTGTATGATCATCAATTATGAAAGGATTGAAAAATAAAAAGAGAGAGGGAGAGAGCGACAGAAATAAATATTCCTGCTAGGTTTCTAGGATCAGGTGTCAAGATATTCAACATTTAAAGACCGTATGATTAGCCATTGCACCTTCATCCCATTCTTGTTATGGTTTAATTTTTTTAACTTTAAATATTAGATAAGTATATCCCATAAAATCTATCCCTGTATTTCAAGAATAGAGAAATGAAAATGGTTACAAGATACTTCAGGGCAGTGAATTGTGTTGCATTAACTGTCAATATCTTGTTCGCTGCTTTTATATTGAAAGCAATCAATAACTGAATTCACTTGATTGAAACAAATACCAAGTTAACTATTCGGGTGCAGCAAAGTGCATTGTATGATTTTTTTTTTATTTTAATTTTTTTTGTAGAATGGCAAAGGTCTTGGGTTCGAATCTCACCCGAGTAATATGTTTGTGGATTTTGTTTACAGGACTTGGGAAAGTACTGAGTATACAGTGCTTAACACACATCGGCATATTGGTAAAACCAAGTAATATGATTTATTGATGTATTAGATAAATCAAAGCAAGATTTAAAATGAAATATAAAACAGTAGAAAAAAAATACATGTATATTACTTAAATCAAAAAATCTTTCATCACGGTTGAAATTGCAGACTACATTTTACGACACTCCCAAATCACTCTGTCTGAACTGCGAAGACGTAGTCAGCCTGCTGAACAAGATGTACGCAGGCACTATCCATTGAGAAATGGTAGCATTTGATCTTACTGAGCAGAGTTCCAGCTAGCTGTCAATGTCTATGCCATCCAACAGACGCCCGGGGGGTATTTTCTTAACGTGCACATTTTACATGTTTTCAGATTACTGCCCTTCTGGCTAGGGAGTAGGGTGAATAGAAACATATCGGAGATGTAATGTGATCACACATTATGATAATTGCGTTGTCGTACAATTTCAGTCCATTGCAGCCTCTGCAGCCTCTATATATCTTCAAGAGTTTGGTATTGTTATAGTTTGTGTAGTTGAGTGGTTAAATAACTTTAATTATATTGACAATTTTAGCGTTCACCAGTTCAGAACTGTCTGTACAATGGATGAGGCATAGTGCATTTTAATGGAGAAATCCTAGTTTACACAGCAATAATAATCTGATTGGAATAATGTGCATGCTTTGTCACAATCTACACAAACCTACTGCTTTGTGATTTCTATTGATCCTTTTAAGGGCTGAGGCATTAGACCCACATCCAAAACTGTGGTCACGTTTCCCGTGTGCAATGTCAATTTGAGTACAAAAGTTTACATTAAACCAAAAATGCACCAGACTATCCCCCAGCCTCAGTTTGATTTTATTGGTTGAAATAGGAGTAAAACAAGATGGTTGTAAATTAAAGGTCTGACACTATACAACCTCGTCCCCATGGTTTACTTTATTTCCAAC
>CM021531.1:1532481-1557226 GCA_010994315.2 Pisaster ochraceus
AAAAAATTAAATAAAAATAGTGAGTTTGGATAATTTAATTCCTCTCCTAGCAGTAACCATCACGTGTGCAAAACCATATCTGTCATTCCTAAACTGCATTTCCCATGTAGAGATCCCTCTGTTTAAATCATCACTATCAAACTTGCCCAAAGACCGGAGTGAACTATTCTAAAATTAGAACAAACCACGATGGCTACAAGATGGGTATGCAGCGAACCGTCTCCTGCCCATCTGAACAGAACACAGCTTCAAACATTCCTGCAGACGTTTGCCTTTCCAAAACAGTCCCCAATAAATCTGTAACCTCTGATGACCTCATCACAAAGGAGCCGTTTCATGCTTTCAACAGCGTCAAACGAGTTGGGGTGAACTCTTTCATCGCTGAGGCCACCGGCCTGTCCAAGGTGAATGATAAGCCTTACCTGATGACCACCATACAGAAGTTCTTTTCCCTATGGAATCTTTTGGCAAGTCCACTGCCAATGCCAGACATTCTAATGGCCAGATTACACCAGAGCCACTCCCAGCTCGTACAGCATAAAGGGCTGTTTATTATCACTCTGTCACCGAGGTAGAAAAGAAGGAGGGAGGTCGAGTTATTTAAGAGTCCCCTCGACCCCCAGGGGGTCAGGAGTTGACCTCAGAGGTCAGACCGAGATGCAATTTATCTTGGAGACCTTTCTGAATGTTGTGATAATTCCCCGAATTCTTCGGATTTAATGGGTGTTAAGATGGATTGATGAAGTGACCACAAACTGCTGGAGGTAGTAAACCATGGAGCAATGCCTACACCAGACTATGACCAGACATAGGGACAGGTGAAGTATGAAGTGGTGAAAAAAGAAATTATCACTAGGGAGTGAATAATTGGGCAGTGGCAGGACCAAGCAGCTGGACAATGGACTTATAATTGACCAAGTATTGCAAGACATAGAAAACGCAGCCACAGTTAGACACAAAGCTAGTATTTTCACAAACAGGCAACTACCTCTGGAGCAAGAAAATGCTCTACGATTGTTAGACTTTTGAATGCAAGGGTTAAGTAGTATTCAGTATCAAGAACCCTAACAAACTTGGGGTCATCAGTTTTCATCGTTAATTTATTAAATTTCAACATTCTTCCCCGATTCTTAAAGTTATTCACACTATTTTTAAGTACTGATACATAAGTTTAAAAAAATAAGTTGTGGAAAAATGGTTTAAAATAAATACAGCTTGCAATTACAAAACGAACTGAAAAAAAAATAAATACAAATCATGCGATTATACATTGCACAAATATCTGACAGACTTTATCAAGTTTTCTGTTTCTGTAAAAACCTCTCTAAACTTCTTTTTCCAATCCACAGAGCTAGAGAGAGAAAGAGATTAAGCTGAACAAAAATCATCCACTAAACAAAATGTATTATGAGTTGATCAACCACATAAGATCTGTGGATCAACTTCATTTACTTCTAGTGGCATTAGGGGTTCTTTGTTACGCTTCTCCTTAAATGTGTTGACAATTTGGTTATTATGTTTTCATTTGCCACCAAAAATGATGTGGTTCACATCTAATCACATCACAGCACAAACAAAATAATAAAGAATAATTTATAATGAAATGACTATACAGGAGATCACACAAATACAGCATGTAATGGTAAATAAAATAATAATAATAAAAAGTGTGATTTTTTAAACTAATAATTGAAAATGATATAATGATAAAAACATAAACGGGGACAAAACTGCCAAGATCTTGATGAAAGACTCCTAATGTCTTGTGTAAAGTCAGGTCTGGTGCCCATTGAAATGCCCCAGGAGAAATGAACAAAATGCCCTCTCACAGGTGCCCTTCATCACAGAAAAATGCCTTGCCCTTCTAAGTATGAGGCGTCTAGCCAATCAAATGGACTTGTAACAGTGCTGAGAGTTCACTGGACACAAGCGAACTCTTTAGAACAAATTTGTCTGCAAGAATGAAATGATAATCTTATAACCATAATCATTCTTACAATGATACCTCGACTTACATACTCAGCCACCATTTTCTTTGAAAAGAAAGATGGGGTATTTAGGCAATGTTTAGTCACGGTACATTACGGTTACCATAATCTATCACACCAAAATGGTGGACACATTAGCAAAGGTGTCTGCAAGGGGCTTGAAGCGTGACCCCAAAAAAGTAAAACCACCAACAAAAAAACACTTTGTGAAGAAAATGCAGGATGCAAAGGAAGATGTGAAGAGATTTTGGTGCCAAAAGTTCACAGCAAAAAGTCTATTTGTTTTTGTTTTTTGTGAGATTTTTCCACAACAATAATTTATTTAACACAATTTGCTTCCAGAAGGCATGAAGTTATGAATTTTACTGAACTAGGAAATATTTAGTGTTCATTAAGTATTGCGAGAGGTTATACTGCTTGATGTGCTTGCATTTAGAGCAAAGGACAGCATACTGAACTCGAGAAACTTGTCATCAAGCAAATTCATAATTAGAATTTGTTTCTCTTTCAAAATACAAAGCCACAGTTTTTTAATCTGGGACGTTTTTTATATACAAATGATGATGCATCAAAATATTTGATGTGAGTTAGAAAATTCAATGGGAGCATTGGGTGGAAAGTTTCAAATCAATGTTGTAGTTTTACAAACTTCCTACAGATGTGTCATGCTGTCAACACCTATAACTTGTTCTTTGTGTGTAATATCATTTATGGACACATAGGGCATATCCAAATTGGCAGCTATGGCCTATGGCTACGACAGTTGCTAAGGGTGTTGCTAAGGATGTCCCATACTTCACCGCATGACGTGTCAATCCACCCATAGCCGTAGCCGCCAATTTGGACACAACCTGGTTATTATCTTACTGAAGAGAGAGACCAGACCATTTGAACCTCCGAGCCTCATTTTGGCTACTTAGATTTGAACTGGAGACAAACAAGCTGCACCATAGAAAAGGTCTAAACAATGTACACAAGTGCAAGGAAATAAAGGAATGTGCCAGACACAGCAAGACTTTGTGCTGTGTTCAACTTTCAATGGCACGTCTGAGACAAGAATACCAGCTGATCAGCTGAAAAGTATCAAGCATGACAATGGAAGTAAGGGTGGTGTTTTACTTGTTGATCCTCAGGTACTCAATGAAATGCAGTAAAAAGGGTTTATGTTTAAGGTTGAGCCAATTACTATTTCAATTAGTTCAATGTGTTTAATATCGGTGTATCTTTACTTCCACTGAGTGGACGTCAATCAAGGTTGGGCCGAGAAAAATTGCTGTTCAGCTTTCATCGAACAAAAACTGTACAAAACCCCTTTTTTTTTACATTGAGGCAGCTTTTAATTTATTATATATTTTTTTTACAACTTCTTCCGCTAGAAGAAAATAATACTATGTTACAATAAAATACACAAGAAAATATACATAGTTATGTTCATTTTTTACACAGCCTTCCAATTACTAAAATTGGAATTAATTAAAAAAACACAATTTCAGGTTTACAAAAGTATGACATTGTTTGAGAAATCAAGGCCCAAATGAGAAATTTACTGATCAAAAACCTTCACAAATAATTGTTTTGGTCATCTGGCAAGATTGGGTATGTGTGGTGCCATCAAGAGAGGGCGCCATCATGATCCTGAGTGAGACCCCGTGCACACCAACTGAGGGCGCTAGCACACTTTCTTACTCAAAGCATTTGGGAGAGTCTAATCAATTTCATTTGACATGTTTACATCTATACAGCAGGAGTGATATTTAAAACTTGACAAAGAAAGAAGAAATTTCCATGAGTATAACCTACAAATTGTATCGGCTCTTATCATTTTTTTCTAGCTATTTAATTTACTGATTTGCAAAGGGTAACGGAATCAGATAAATGGCTTTAGGACAACTTGCATTATATCAAAAGATTAAAATAATATAAGTCGGTGTGTAAAATATTTACATCTAGGTAATACATAGATCTTAAGGGCTTTGCAATCACATTGTTTCTGTCAGAACCACCATGGCAAATACAGGAACAGGACAACAAACTCCTCACTTGGTGTGAAAATTAGTCACTAATTGTGTGAAAAGCAAGTGAAAAAAGTACACACTGTAAAACAAAAGAGCCTGTGTCAATGATTTGAGTTTTGCTGTCCACAGCAATAAAAACAACTTTAAATAGACTAATAATGTAAAATTGTCTGGTTAGTTGAACAGGGAAACAAACTTTGCAGGTAAAAAAATCCACCACAACAAAAGAAGTTTCATCACTAAAGAAGTACTTGTGAAGCAACAAACACTCCGTAATGACAGACCCCTTTTCAAATAAAAAGTCAACGGGGAACCAGCCTATCAATAGCACACACAAAGTATTAATTTTGTGGCTGGTAACCCTTTTTTTTCGTGGCTGAGCAGGGTTTTTCAACGCTAAGCAGATTTGTGTATTTAACAGGTCACTGAAATTGCCTTCTGGTGAATTTTTATCCTACTTTGTTGAAAAAAGAATAAGCGCTGTAACAAATGAGAAGAGGTGATGGAATGGATTAGTGTGCAGTCACCGAACTCAACAACAATTCCCCCTACATTTTGTCCGTCTATGTACTTTGATATTCAATTGAAATTAACATCAAAAATATCATTCACACAAAACATAGTGACAGCAAAGAACCATCTGAGACGCTCACTCCCACAACATTTTTTTTTTTTTTCATTTCACGCGATGACATGTTCAAAGGAACATGAAATTGATTAGTGGCAGGTGAGCCGTGACGAGCAAATTTGATGTTGGTTTTGTCGTTTTCAATCAATCAAATCATTGCCATGTCTCAGCTTGGTCTTGTATCCTATGTCTTGCTGCTTATGCTGTCTGAACTCCAGAAGGGGGTTTGAATAAAGGTGCACAGATCTCTTTTCAGTTTTCCTGTTCTTGACAACCCTTTAGAGACCATAGGTTTCTGTATAATCATCACCACATCCCAAGACAAGGCTACTATTGTTGATATTGGGGAAACAAGTTTTTTAACAAAAATTTCCGCAAAAATAATTCAAGATTTTGTTTCGTTTAAAGCCAAAGTATACTGTTGCTTTTTGGAACCGTTTATACAAATGTAGATATATACCAAAAAACTAACCTGTGAAAATTGCATTTCAAAAGGTGGTAGCGTTTTTGAGATATCGCCGAAAATCTGGAGCAGTTGAGATGCCAATCACAGGAATAATATTCCGTAATTGGAATACACAATCCGAGAAACACTTCATGCAAAAACGTTTTCACAGATTGAAATGGTTTTGAATCCTTCTCTTTAAAACCACATTCCTTGGAAGGGAATTATTTCTCAAAATGTTATACATTGTCAACAGCTGCAGTGCTTCTTACCAAGTTAGTTTTTATGGCGGTTAATTTTTGGAGTAATTACCAAAGGTAGACCCTCCCTTTAATGCAGAAGATAGAAAACATTTGAGAAGGACATGACCTTGTCTTGACCTTTTTGGTTGATTGAAGGTAGGTTAAACCTTGCGCCAGTTTGTGGCCGCAAAGAGCCTTTTGGTACAAGCCACTAGTGGCTGCTATGGTCTCTAAAGGGTTCAACCTAGATATCCTGGTTAGTGTTTACTGTCCTATGACTGTCCTATAAAGCCCATCCTTCATCCTTCCGGTAAATACGACTTTCTGACCTTAAACCCACGCCACTTCACACTGCAAGCTCCAACAACCATCGAAATGCATCGGCCGAGTTCACTATTAACAACTTGAATTTGCCTTTTACAAGTTGCGACGGGCATTCGGAACAACAGTGTTTATTGGGGCGCTGTATCAGTAGCGAGCTCCATCAACCAATCAGAGGAGCTGTTAGCAAAGCACTTCGGCAAAATATGCATGAAGCATGTGATGAGTGCACTTATAACACTGTGCGGGATTGGATGATTGAACCACCAATCAGAGAGAGACTTACTGAGAGCCATCAGCAGGAGTCCACTCACTTGGACGATTTCTCCGGTTCTAGCTTTATGCCTGGGACGTTAAAAATGGACGCAACTGTGAATAGAAAGAAGAAACAAAATCCCATTAATGACGCATACAGTAAAATATATCACGACACAAGGATCTTTAAGAACTGTGCCCTCAGCCAAATGTTTTCGCATCATATGTGAGAAAACTTCTGAAAAAATGGAACCTATGAATCGTTGTGAAAAAAATCCAAAAAGAATCTATGTGATTATCAACTACTTCAAATGTGTAGATCTAGAAGTATGGTTGGGTTGTAAGACTGCACACCTTGCAGTCACAAGGTTCTGGGTTTGATTCCAGGGACGACTGCCAAATCTAATCAACTGAAATTAGGATAATTTTTGTTTTGTTTATTTATTTTAACCCAGTTCTTACTTCATGCAAATTGTGAAAGCGAAGGGAATTTCCCTGTGTCACAATTGGAAAACACAATTGTTTGCGTCAGGTAACTGGCTTTGAATTCACCTTTGCGTGCTTTGAATTCACAACTCCTCTCCCCCTTTTTTTTGGGGGGGGGGGGAGAGAGGGGGATTGGAAGAGTTATTCTTATGTTTGTGTATGGCTAAGGTCCAGGTGTGGTCAGCTTGTATGCCCCTTGTTTGGGTTCCAGTCTCTTTGACATAAAACAGAGAGAAACTTACTATCTGGGAGGTCGTGGATTTTTGTTGGCAAGTCACTGAAGTAATGATGCCTCATGGCATCGGTGGTTGATATTCTATTCCTTGGGTTCAGCTGAAGAAGACGTTTGGCAAGATCATCACCTCCGTAACTGACACACAGACTGAGGAAAAAGAAGGCAAACAAAATAAGCAAATCAGACAATTATTCATCATTTCTGGATGATGTAAAAGCTTTCTTAAGATGCACAGAGGTTTTCAATGATTGTGTGAGAAAAATTTACAATTCAGAAATTGACCGAGTTAACAATAATATTAACCAAGTTTTTCATAACGCATTTGTAATTTTATCACCATGTGCGTATGAGTTTCACTTTGTTTTGTTAATAAGAAAAAGACGATGGGAAACTAACTGATGATCAATCCCTCCGAATTCTGTAAGAGAACGCTGGAGAGAACTCTTCTGGACATTTTAAATTTTCTTTTAAACACGCCAGTTAGCCAACTCCGGGATGTACCTATACTTCCCTATGATCTGTCATGATTTGTCAAAGTTTCCTGCACGTACAGCTAGTCAAGCCACAGGTGTCCTCAAAGGTTGGGCAAGGACAATAGCCCGGTGTTGTGAAATCTGATCCCTTGGACTTCCTGTACCCCAAACACTACAGAGCTAGATTTCCACATCTGATGCATTTACCATTTGTTAAAATACTTCTACCAGATCTCTTCAGCAGTTTTTAAAGAAATAAACTCTTGAACAAACTTTCTGAATCTAATTGCCTCCATGCCCCTGCTCACTGCCAGAGACAACCAAGGCAATTGCGCCCATGCCCCCGATCACTGCCAGAGACAAACAAGGCAATTGAGCCCATGCCCCTGGCCAATGCCTTGGTGCCCCAAGGAAGTGGCCCATTAGAAGTGTTAACTGCGCTCATAGATGTGCCCTTTACTAAGGAAAAAACTGCCTCGCCCTAACTAAGGAACCAACTGTCTAGACTTCAATTGATTACTGCTAATGTATGCTAAGGTAAAATCTAGGTTGTGGTTTGATTTCCTTGAGTGAAGGGTTTAGGGGGGGTGCTGGGCTTGGGTGACAGTAATATTGTTCCACATTGCTAACAGCAGGGGAGGTTAAAACCAGATACTTTGGACTGGTGTTTTTCAGGTTTGTGGTTTCACACCAACAGAGCATGAGGTCTGACAGAACAAGAGAAGGAGGGCAAGTTTGTTTTTCATGCCGGAATGGTGGCATACCTTCAGGGTCAATGGCCTTGAACAAATAGAATGTGAATGTGTAGATGATCTTAAAAGTCTGGAAAAAATTACAAGTTGTCAAGATAAAAGCAATTGCTTTCATTTCTTTCCAATTTAAAAACCTTTTTTTGTGTAAAAGAATTAAAATCGATGGCTTACAATAATGAGATTTCATTTTTAGCCTCATTTTAAATAAACGTCAATTGTATTTCGTTGAGAAACAAACAAAGCAAGATAAACTGTACATGATTTTTATTTGCTAATTGTTCCAAATTTGGAGAGAAAAAACAAACACTCTAGAAACCTACGGCCAAATTTAAAACTTCATGTAATTTTGTCCCTGGATTCAAAAGATATGGATTCGATGACAACAAGATATCTGAGGCTGACTGGAACCAGTCCAGTATGACTGGTACCCGTCCAGTATGACTGGTACCCGTCCAGTGTGACTGGTACCAGTCCAGTATGACTGGTACCTGTATGACTGGTACAGTATGACTGGTACCAGTCCAGTACTACCCTTATAAAAGTTTACCAACTACAACAATTAGAGATATAACAATAAATCTACATAATTTTTCCACATTATCAGCTTTAAGATTGATACCAACGTAACTGGTTTTTTAAGTTATGCGCTAGTCCATTTCAGCACCCAAATAGGTCTGCAAAAGAGATGCGCTTCTTTTCTTGCATTTTTGTTTATACATTGTTCTTTTTTTACATGACTCCAACCTTCACATTACCCCTAACCACCATCCAAGTTCCTCCAAGTTCCCGCTGTAAACTTCCTTTTCCTGCCCAAAACAACTAAACCACTGACTGGAAAATTCCCATTCGAGGGAGCTTCAATCTCTACAGGAAGCTTCACTTCCTCTGCCACAGAAAACCAAAAGTTCCCCCGCAAGATTTGCTAAAAATAAACTTCTATTGCTACCTGCGTTTTAAAAGAATCTTCGGAATGTGATGTTGGTGAAAGATTTAGAGTTACCTTTCTCTCACGTCGTTGATGTTATAATTGCATTGGGGATAAGAGATTTACTCTAAAATGCGGAGGTTGTGGGTTTGAATCCCACTGGAGTAGTCTGTGGATGTTTTTCCCCACTGAACTTGGAAAGTACTGAGTATAAAGTGCTTATCACTTTTTTTAAAAGTACAAAAAACACATTATTTTTACTGTAAATCTTACCTCGGCACTACTTCACAGAGGAATTTGGGCGGATAAACTTTAGTCACTACTGTAAAAACAAATCAGACGAAAATAGACAAATGAAGTCACAAACTGATAGAAAGTTATTGCAACACTGCATTTAAGGAAACAATGAAAGTTGATTTTTTTAACTGGTTGTAACTGCAGTATTTGGGCAATGAGTTTTAAGTGAGCATGTAAGTTTATCAAGGTTGATTTGGTTTGTGTTTCCTCCGAAACTGTTCAGTAACGATCACTATGCTGTGCAGAGTTATGACACATTGTTTGATTGCATAGATCTGATTATATATTTTTGATAGGATATTTTTGGTTATCAATTGTTTATTTTATTGAAGTTATGGGGCAACGTTTCGAATCAGGGAATGGCTTTCTCTTTCCATGTGATGAAATAAAATTTAGGCCACAGGAAGTATCCGATTCTAACTTTCAGTTTCCAAACACCCTATAAGGAAATAAGCCTGAATTCAACCAACCTGTCTTGTAGTTTGGTAGTCTTGTCACACCTGGCCATTTTGACTCTGTTGGGGTTCCCAAAATCTGGAGAAAACATTCACAAAATCACTTCAAAATCTTCAAATTCAATAAAAAATGGGTACATTTCTTACACAATTTACAAACACAAAAAGAAAGACAAAAAATGTGAATAATATAAACAGCTTCGTGAATAAAAATTAAAGCACATCATTGCGTTTTGGAAGAGTAAAAAAAAAATATCATCATCTAGTTTTCAATAAATATATCATACATCCAACATGTGAACAATTCACGTTTGAGTGAAATCAAGAAACTTTTAATCGTTCTTCAAGAACTTTTTTTAACAATCTTGTTTGACTTGTTTCTAGTTCAGAAATCAAAACAATTTAAGGTGATTTGTGAGGTCTTCAAACGTCGTTTCCTTGACTCTGAGAGTATATTTCAGATGTAATTATTTCTGGTATAGACAATAAATCTGACCTTTTTTCCACAATAAAATTTGTCGATTATTTCATGGTAATTACCAACCCTCCATTTTGTCTTTAAATAAAATGACATTAGATTGATACATCCTAAATTTTTAAGTTAAATTTCAAATGAATTTTCATCAAGTTGAAATAGCTGGGAAAACTTATCGTGTAAAGTAAAATAGGAAATCTATTGCAATATCTCAGGAACAAGCTTGGAATTTAAAAAAAAAAATAATTCAATTATTTTAAAATAAATATTGGATTAAAACTTCTACCACTAAAGGGCAGAAAAAAAAGAGGTCAATGCCGTACCTTGAATATTCTCTCCAGTTGATCTTTGTAATCTTTCATTCCAGGGAATGCTGGATGACCCCTCAACATCTCAATGAATATACAGCCAACACCCCTATCAAATAATGGTCATGTCCGTTAGCTTTTGACATTTGAGATGAACCGAGTTACCCAATGTTACTTTCAAAACTTGTATCTTCAAAACGAAAAGTTTTCACAGTAAACTTTTTCAATTGACGTCAATATTTTTTTTCTTTGTGGATGTATATTTACAGATGAATTCAGTCGCTGTTAAAGAAGACACTTCTTCAAATTTGCCACATTATCACCTCAAGAAGTCAAAATGTGAAATATGTTATACAGGGTCTACCGAATAATTGTCATTGGTATGGCAGGTGTACTGTGCATCAACTGCCTCCATCAATATCTGCAGTGACAGTCTAAAGTGACCATCAATTCAAAATATTTCATGTCATTGAAATATTTCTGGTGGCTGACAAAAATAGTTCGCTCTGTGAATATATATAAATGCCTGCCTTTCAACCCATGGTGAATCAATACCTACAGAAACTCATCAAAAAACCTTCATTTGACAGATGAAGCTCCAATGCATTATTCAGAGGGTACTGTTTTGCACCAGCTGCCATTTTGTTCAAGCTCCGTGTTTACCTGTTTTAAATCTTTTATATCCTGTTCAAGGTTTTACCATGTGTACTTTTTCATTAATTTTTATCTAATGTTCAGACTTTTTAAGGTAATACGCATCTGATCATTTTGTGGGAAACGTGCAATATAAATCTCTAATTATTATAATTTTCAATTGTATAACTACTGGTACATTAAAATAATACTGGAGTCTTATACAGCGCATGTATCTACCAATAAGGTACTCAAGGTGTTTGAACAAAGAGGAACAATTAAGAAAGGTTTTTGTTTTTTAATTATAAGACCAAATTATGTAACACCTTATAAAGGTTTACAAGGTGCTGCGGCACATTCAGCAGCCACTGCCAGAAACACAGGGGGCAAACTTAGCATCAAATGTAACTGGGTTCTTTTATGTGCACTACACAACACACAGGACCTTTGACTTTACACTCCATCCGAAGGACAAAGCAATGATGGTTAAGTGTCTTGTCTTAAGGACACAAGGTGTCAAGACCGGAACTCGAACCCACACTTGCTGTTCAGAAACACCAGAGCTTGGGTCCAGTGCACTTGACCGCTCGGCCACGACACGCCACAAATGCATGGTCAATTTAAGGTGGCCGTTTTATACATGATGATGTCAAAAAGAAAAAGACCTGGAGTTAGGGTAACTAGTGGATTCAAGTTGAAATTTCTCTGGAAATTAGAAACCTTTCAAGAGTGAAACCGGAGTTTGCACGCTACATCTCTAGGCTTGGATTACTATAACATCATCATTTTTATAGCCAAGTAGGTCCAAGGATCTCCGACTACATATCAGCTGAGTGAAATTACAGCTACATATCAACAGGACGTGTAATCTAGAAGCTTACCAGATGTCTAACTGTGTGGAGTAATCAGTAGATCCAAGCAGTACATCTGGTGGTCTGTACCACAACGTCACCACCTCGTGTGAGTATGTCCTACTTGGGATTGACTTTGCTCTTGCTAGACCTAAACACCGATACAAGACACAAGGATGTTGGGGAGAGGGTTTATTGAGATGGATGATGATGAAATAGAGAGATTCAGAGTGCCAACATTCAAAATTCCTAAAGTTGTAAAAAATGGATGTTCATTTTGACATGATTGAGACGGTGCTTCCCACTGTAGGTTTTCTATCATGAAGCTGCATGGAATGAAGGGATTTTGAAGAATGAAGAAATGACACAAAGAGAGGAAAAATTCCTTTCCACAAAGTAAATCTCATCAGCAAAAGTCTGCACATTTTTTTGTGAGGATTCCGGACACACGTACATGCACAAATTTTTCAAACCTCATCCGTATTTTAATATTCAAAATAAACAAAGATATTTACAAAATAGAGAGAAAGACAAGATAGTGCTGGGTAGGCTCAGTTGGTAGAGTACTGGCACGTTAATCTGGAGGTCACAGGTTTAAGTCTAATCAATTTTGTTTTTGTTTTTTTCTTTCTTTGGACTTGTTTGATTTGACTTGATTAAGGAACCTTACCAAAATCTGCGAGTTTGAGTTCACCCGTTTCACTGATGAGAATATTTTGTGGCTTCATGTCTCTGTGGAGAATTCTTCTCTGATGACAGAAGGAAAGACCTCTCAGTAACTGGAAAAGGAACAGCTGAACATTGTGGGGGTTCAACCCCCCTGGGTGCTTCTCCAAATACGCGCTCAGATCTGTATGCTGTAGGATAGAAGACAGAGTGTAGTTGATGTCATTAATACGCCTTTATTCATAAAGTAGAAATCCTCCATTATTGAACAAAAGATTAATCAACGAATCAGAGCAAAATCATTGTATCTCAATTCAGCAAAAACGTTATATCTCGGCGCATACTTGTTTTGTGTGTACATCTGCGTTAAGCCAGATACGCCCAATGACAATTTCAAACTCGCAGGTAACATAAGTGCTATTTTAGGAGACACAACGTTTCTGCAATGACACAATCAAATACAGTATAAATCTACAATTTTCTCAGACAATTTTCATCTTGTGTTGAAAAACTAAACAGGATAATTCAATTTAAGAAGCGAAATGAGTTGAAATAGAGCACCAGATGTGCTTTTCTTACAGCAGGCCTCTATCGAGAGACAATCTTTCCACTCATTGAATTTATTTGAGTTGACTTCTTCTAAAACCCCGGGAGACAGAAGTAAGGCCCCTGGATACGATACAAACTGTACCATTCCAAAAGTCTGCCTTCCAGATATCCGTTCTTCAGTGTTTTGTTGTATTTAATCAAATTGTAGCATAACATTCTGGTGGACAACTGTGCCCAATTTCATGGCTTTGATTACTGCCTTTGTAGATACCATTCTTCGCTTGCAGGGTTAACAATGATTAGCGCATAAAGTCTGCACTAGCTGTATAAGTGATGAATGCTTAGTATGAGGTATGCACGCTGTTGCGTTAAATAATTCAGAATTTGCCGCCACTTTAAGCGAAAACTTTTCACTTACGGTAAACAGATACGACAACACTCCATTATTTCCCATTTATAACCCTTTTCAAACTACCAAGCCGATTCCCAGGAAATATAACCCAAGGAAACTCCGGGGGAAGTTTATATTCCCATGCTCATTTCACACTTGATGAAATTTTCCTGGGAAAAATCAGCTCTCAGTTTGCCAAGCCAACCCAGTTATCTGGCTTAACCCTATTCCCAAGCAGGGGTAGCTATTTTCCCCGGAAATGGCTGAGTCCCGAGGGTTTGCAGTGGGGTAAGTAACTATTTGTGAAAAGGTCAACCAAAATTTCCCAGAAATTTCTAATCTGAAAAAGGAAAAAAGAAAAAAAACAAGCACATGCCTATTCCATGCCACGACTTAATAGCCATGCAGCAAGTAAGGTGAAACACATTATGTACTCACTACACGATGTTCATTTGAAGCGACACAAATTTAATGCACCACACCCCGTATGTCTGATATAAAATAGCGAGCGGATTTCAGAACCACTGACAAATTTTAAAAAGCTCTCTCTCTCTGTAGTTGACGTCAATTACCAATGAAAACAATACACCTTTAACCTTTGTGATGTGAATAACAACTTGTTATTTAAGCATCGCGGCCTGACGCTTTCAGTTCAGGTATAGTCAAGCGTGTCATTGATTTACCGCCGCAATGTTGGTTCAAAGAAACCTGGGCTTTTTATAAATCTTGCATTGTACGACTTTGACGTAAAATTCTGAATCTCAACCTTCAGGGAAGAAATCAATGTTAGATCCTACTTTTATTGATTTAAACGATAGTGTAAAAGAAAAAAAGGTGTGTTTTTGTGTGTCTTTTTAAGTTTTGATTTACTTATATGTATACAAATTAAATAGGGACAAATATTAAAAACAAAGCCCCAAAACAAACAAACAAGATACACCAAGGGAAGTCTTCCGTTCAATAATTCAACAACTCACCACATACTCAATGACAAACGTGAGCGTTGTCTTGGTGTGAATGATGTCATGAAGACAGACAATGTTGGCATGCTTCAAGCCCTTCAGGAGGGACGCTTCCCTTATGGCCGTGAAGGGAGCGCCCTCGTCTTGCTGCAGACGGATCTCTTTAAGCGCAACGACTTGTTGATTGACGCTGAAGGGAAAAGAAAGAGAGAGAGGAAGTGGGGAAGAAAAGGCTGACGTTATTCCTCAGACAGGAAAAGTGCAAGGTGGGGTAGAATTTATTAAAGGCTGTGTCAAAATCAGCAGCATTGGTTGAGATGATTAGAGATAGATTAACGGTGTGTCCATACTTCAACATTGCCGGTACTCGTCCACACAGTGACACCAAACAATCAGAGATGCAAATTCTGAAGAGTTGTTAAATATGCACAGAACTCATTCAATGGCGGCAAACAGCAAGGGCTTTTAAAGCACACGGCCATCATTGGTTATTGTCAGTGACCAGTATCCGTACATTATGTGACCGACCATATACATCAAATAACAAACCTGTGAAGTCTGATCTCTAATCGGTCATCGGAATCATGAGAAAATAGTGAAAAACTCCTTGAAATGTTTTCACTGTTTTCAAACATTGAGTTTTGGACTCAATGTTTGAAAGCTAATTGGTTTTACTCCTTTCATAAAAACTGTCATTTCAAGCACAAATATTTCAAGGGAAGGATTGTTATCATGACCAGCTTAATTATACCATGTAAGTTGTGTGCAAATGTGTAAACCTTTCTATTTTCAATCTAAACAATGTTCTGCAAACCCTTTAAGCACCCTCTTTAAGCCTTAAATTCGAAAATAGATCGTTTAAAATTGCTTTAAATTGAGAAATTGGATCTTGAATTACCTACCTGCTTATTGCCTTAAACACTTTGGCGTATGAACCTTCGCCCAATTGACCGATTTTTGTGTACGTCTCTGATTTGCCGAATGGTGAGCAGGACTGCAAAACAAGAAAAACAAAAACAAAGACATTTTAGATCAAACATTTCCTTATATTCAGAGATTATCCGGGCCTGGCCTGGCCTGGCTGGTAACTCAAGCGAACTTTATCATTCTAATGATAAGACCAGAAGTCCTTGCCAAATCCAAATAGGGAAATTGATGCGCCATTCACACATTAATGAGGATGCATATGACTTCTTCCCTCTGTTATCAGTAATTGTTAAGGCCATGTCACACAAGGCAATTCAAAGGCGAAAAGTTCAAAATATTCTCAAACAAGGAAACCAATTCACACACCAGTTTTCTTGAGGACGGTAAGACATTAAGAAAATGAACTCCAACAAGTGTTCCTTCTGATTGCAGTGCAGCTGGTTACCTTTAAGTTGGCTGTAAAAAACTGCCTCATGTGGCAAGGACCTCAGAATGATTCAATGTACACTCAATCAGGCACTTTGAGGACATCATGAATTCCACTATTCCTCTGTTTGTTTGGTAACACCAGCAGAACAAATTGTTCTGATCATCTTACAGAGACTCAAGTCCTTGCGGGAAAACCCCTAGTGCACATTGTGAGGAATGTGAATTGTGAACAAAAAAAGCATTCACAACAATGGTCTTCACTGATTTTAACTGCCACAAAATATACTCAAATCAAACCAAAAAGACAATCATTTCAAGCAGGAATTGACAGCAACAAACCTTGCATGGCGGGCAAGTTCCCCTTCGTTGTATATCACTATGTGGTTTCTCACACAGTGGTAAGTGAACGCTGGCACGCACTCCAATATGGTGACACCCCACACATACAGCAACGTTAGGCATCTTCTTAATGTAATATCACGTAGTTGACGTCCTAAAACAATGCTGCCTCTTCGAATCGCTTCTAATGTATGGCTGTCATCCCACCAAATCAGAAGTTTTTTATAGAAAGGAAAAGTCCAACAGGAAATGTTGGCAGATAAGAGAATAACAGTTGTACGGGACATACAACGAGCGGCTGCGGTGGGTCTGTGATGACCTTGTTTATCGTACAGTGTAGTAAAATATCAGTGACGTAACTCTTAGCCAATAGGATGCCTGACATTATGAATATTTATAGGATGGATTGAATTATATCAGGTACTGTACACGTTGAAACAACCAGCGTGTTATTGTGAGTGGGTTGGGTACTACGTGTGCTTGCATAACCAATGAGGTAACTACACGAACACAGGCTATCACTTCTATATTTACTAACACGTACTAAACGTTGGCGACCACTATTGATGACCCACTGGAAACAAATTGCGAAACATTCTTTTCAAGAGGAAAAAACACTTAATAATCAGTCATACTTTGATTTCATATTTGCTATTGTGGTTGAAGGTTGTTTTTATGAGGGGTAGCAATTGTTTCTAACACACCAGGTGATTCACAAGCAGGTGATTTGAAATGTAGTCCCAGGGTGGAAGCAGAGATTTCGTAACATGATGGGCTTGCCACTGGGGTGATGAATTAAACCTGACAATATTAGTTCAACTAAATGATGGCATGGAATTACAGAGCTTGTGTGAATAAACAAAGGGTATCCAAGGGCTTGAGAGGATGCACAGTGAGAATAAAACATACACAAAAGTACATTTCCAATTTTAGTCAAAATACACAATGTTTTATAAAACACATTTCTTAAAATAAAACACCATCTAAGACCATATTTTGGTCAGTGTTACACTTAGAAATCAGGGCTTGAATTTGGGGAAAAAATCCACAAGACTGCAGGGCTTGTAGCTCAAAACTTTTACTGGACCAGTAAGTTTGTTACAAGACCGGAATCAAAATGAGAAGAACACTTTCTACACAGTTTCACATTTGAGCGTTTTTGGAACAAGCATTAAGAGAAAGTTTATCTCATTGTTCTTATGACTGAGTAGAATACTTCAATACTCAATGGAATTGAAAGATATATGTAGCTATCAGTTTCAATTAAAAATGCAGGAAGGGGTTGTTATTTAAAAACACAAGACCTCCGGACTTGTACAGTCGTATGTTTACTGGCCCGTCGCTAAAATCACTGGTCTCGGGCCTGCGTAAAATTCAAGCCCTGGAGATGGCTCTGTTTCAGTCAAGAAGTGTTCAACTAAATAAAGAGTGTTTCTGATGAACTCGTACATTATTGCACAGGATTGAGATGGGGATGAGGAGACCCTCAGGGTTTATAATATAGACCATGTACTTACATAGAACTCAGCCAAATGTAAGAGAATCGAAATAAGACTAGAGTACTGTTTTGTCAACCTTTCAAAGAAGGTTAACAAATCACAAACTATCGTCCCTTGTGGAACTTTTCTTTTTCCGGGTAGAATGTTAAACTTGAAACAAAATCTCCAGGATATGTCTGGGGGGTAATCCTACTTCAATTAAAACATCAGAGAGATGTTCCTCGCTGAGATAAACTACATGGGACATCCGTTAAAGGTGCAGATGAAACAAAGGGCATGGCTGGCCAAAGCCCCACAAGTTAAGAGGAAAGACATTCTTTATATCGTTCAGTGTCAATGGTGTTGTATGTCCTTCAGATATGGCATGCCCATTACATTTCTCCGCTTATTCTATCACTTGCCAATAGACTGGGCAAGCCTCCCGGGTATTCAAACATCCTTGTTTCCTTCATGCTTTAAAGTAATTGTGGGACAAAAGTGGTCAAAAAAATGTTAGACTACGTGCGAGGCTTGCATGGTATATCTGGTCCTACTGTTAGGTTAATGATCTTAATTCTTTGTTCAGTGGGAAATCCAGATAAGTTTGTTGTCCCACTCAAATGTGCCTATATTTAGTTGTTTGGGGTTGAACAAAGAACAAGTGGCTAAAGCAGGATATGAACCAACGACCTCCGGTTTATCGTGCCAGCACTCTACAACCTGTGCTAACTAGCTGGCACCCTGAAACTCCTGACTGGCACCCCCGAACAAAGATATTTACAAAATAGGGAGACTGCCAACATAGGGCTAGATAGCTCAGATGGTAGAGTGCCGGCATGTTAAATCGGAGGTCGTTGGTTCAAATCCCATTCTAGTAATAAAAAAATTGTTTAACCCCAAATTATTTACAATTTACCCAGTCAGTTTCCCTTGTGGTTTATAACTTGATATATTTAGTTGGAGCTACCACTGGGGCTTGCTTGAGCGGTGTTTTGCGTGGGAGACATACCGTACCTGCCCGAGCCATTTGTGGCCAACATAATTGAGGGAAACTACATGAATCTTGATAAACAATGGAAACAACTACTTCAGCAGATGATTGACAAAAAGAGATTGACGTCACATGGGAAACGTTTGTATTCTTAAGCGTCTCTTAATGTTAAACACATATTTACCACCACCAAGCTGTTATTGCAACCCCACATTTCCAGAAACTATTTTGGGGATTAATCCAACAGCAGGATGCACTTAATGAAACCCTGGCATGTCAAATGACGTTAAACAGTCTATTATATCGGTAGTAGCCATGATTATTTTATCATTACTGTACATGTTGTCCATACAATGGAAGAAGAGGAAAGCCTGACAATGCTGTAATAAGGTGGTTTTTACAAACAACAACAAAATTCCCATTGTTAAAAATTGATAAACTGCACAAAGCTAGGGGTAGATCCCTCCAACGTGTCCACCCTGGCCTCTTGAATCCTCTCTTTATTCCGGGTTCAGTAATTGGTGTTGTGCAGCCTTACAAAAACTTGGATTCCCACTGGCCAGCCACTCCCCCAAGAAATGTGATACATCTTCATGAAGAAACAATTGCTCATGTACATGTACATGCTCCTTTCCAACATACAAACAAAAGGAAGAAAAGGATACCCTATTAGTTTAAGTGGCCAGACATTTTATTTCTGCCACAGTTTGGATTGTTTAACTTCACAAAGATCTTGTTTTTTCCCTCCAAACAAACCTATATTGATCCGGATTGGTCATTTGTAATCATTTCCTTTTACAACTTGTCCGTCCGTCCATCCGTTGGTGGTCAATCTGTCCGGTTGACCATCTACCAGTTCATGAACCTCTTCCTTGTACCAGAGGAGTATGCATCTGTTGCGCCCCAACTTGACAATCGTCCCAACTAGAGTTGTGACGTCCAAACTTTAACACTCAAGTTAGGACCAGTCCCAACTATAGTTGGGACAATTGTCAAGTTGGGACGGAACACATCCATGGGGACAGTGACACCTGTGAGAACATCACACAACAACCCAACCCCACGTGGTTCAGGGAATCTTTGTTGCTGTATTGTTCACATTTCTGAAGAATTCCCCTGTGGGGTAACTTGAAGAAGGAACACCTTGTGGGGTAGCAATGTTCCATTGTCTAAAGAACCCCTTCAAGGGCCACTTTATCTCCCAGCAAGTGGCGGAGATTTGAATCTTGACAATTCCTACACTTGTATCATAGTGCTGGGCAGTTACCTGAACAGCTGTCCCCGGCATCACCCACAGTCTAATTTGTTTTGCTCAGGCAAACATTCTGTGTGTTGATTATGAGTTATTTGGGTTTGAACAAAGACAAATTGACTGGAGCGGGACTTGAACCAACGACCTCCGGATTAACATACCAGCGCTCTACCAACTGAGCTATCCAGCCCTTTGTTGGCGATCTCCCTATTAATCAATTTCTTCGTTCGGGGGTGCCAGTCAGAAGCCCTATAACGGTTAGCTGCCATATAGCCAGGGATCACACCCAAGTTTAGGATACAACCTGGGAAGTGGCAGCCATGGGCTCATAACACTTTTATGGAAGCTATCATACTATAAGTGAAGTTGGGTTAACTTGACCTTCAACCACATGGCTACTGGTTTGAATCCAACTTTGGGTCAAGCATGCAGATTGAAGTTTAACCCTGGCTCTTCTAAGAACAAACACTTCTCAGAAGATTTGAATCACTATGGTATTTACCTTTAAAACCCATTCAGTTCTCACTTGCTACACCACGCAAAGCTTTCAACCTTACTAATTGTTGTGATTGCTTTTTATGGCAAATGCATGGTTTGTGAAATCATTGCCATTCTTTGACAATAATGTTTCTGGTGGTTGTAAACACATCTGTGCACTACAGGGTTCATAAGAATAATATGCATGCACCTTTTATACAGCACTTTATCACACCTACATGTAAGGGCATATCACAGGGCTCACAATGTTTTAGTTTAACTATATTTCACCCATCTGTGATACCATATCATTCTAAAACATGTCAGCTGTTTCATCGTCTTCTATGGGTCAGGTATTTAGGCCAGCACTGAGACTTCTTGAAGGTTTCTCAAAGATTTCTTTGAAGATTCCTTGATTTCTTTTAAAATTAGATTTAGGGATAATCACTTGTCTCTGTCCCTACTACCAGCCGTTAATCACCTGTAATCAATCAATTATAGTGACCCAATTAGTCAGGTTTTGTACCTAGCGGAATACAAAAGGAAACGATGAGTTATCAGCTAAGTGGTCATACTACGTGACTCCCACACTGCCAACCAGTTTAACCTCATTTCCTCATTTCTGAAAACTCCTCATTTTAGATGTGAGGCTTATTAGGTTATGAGGAAAATATACACCCAACAAAAGTCATCTTTCCGTAGCATTCATCAAACAAAAATGACAACATCTGAGGAAATATGCTGACAGTCCTAAATGACCTCATTTAAAATTGTTACAACTTCCTTAGTATGCTGGCTGGCCAGGAGCTTTCCAAAATCCATTGTGTTAGCCAGAGGGGTGTCTGGGTGTCTCTTGGACACCCTGTTTTAAATTTGGAAACCCTGTTTTATCTGTCATTTACATGTAATGTATTGTAAGAGAACAATTTGGCCACCCAGTTTTTAAATTTCCAGCAAATTTGGACACCTTTCTGCCAAATCCTGGCTAAAACCTTGCCTAAATCCATCAAAATACCCCTCTTATTTTGGTGCTATACTCAACATGCAAATACTCTGCCTCTAATGAGGCGGGCATGTCTGCCTTCATGCTAGGAGTATCTATTGTCTGTCAGTCCTACGCATTGTCCGTTCATCTCTGTCTGTCTTGGCGTGTATGGCTTCTCTAACTCAATCCACTGCATAATCTAACCCAGTATTGTGAAGTGGAAATTAAAGTTATTGAGTTGAACTGAACAAAATTGTCTGATTTTGGGTACAGTACCAACTCCATAAAATTTAAAACACTTTGACATGGGTTTTGGTAAAAGTTACATGTATGTAAGATGCTCTCATTTGGCCAGCCTCCCTTTTGAAACAAAGTTCCGTGAGAGATACCATTTTCCGGAGGGTCAACTTTCTTAAAGACATGCAACAGTTACACTTTGCAGAATTACAGATGTATCAGTAAAACTGAAAAGTAAATTCATTTTTTAGCATCTTCCTTTAACAGCGGGTTTTCTTTATGTCTTCACCCAAGGCCAATACTATGCAGTTTATTAGTTCAAAACTATTTTACAAAGACAACTTCATTATTTGTTTTAGCCATTTATAAAACTTTTTTTAAATTTCTTTTTATTCAACAACAACAAAATCAATCAATAAACAAATAAATAAATAATTTGGGGTTAAACAAAGAAAAAATGACCAGGGACAGATTTGAACCTGTGACTTCCAGATTAATGTGTCAGTGCTCTACCAACTGAGTTATTGAGCCCTCGTGTTGGCAGTCTCCCTTTTCAGCAGGTTCAAATCCCGCTCTAGACAATTTTGTCTTTATGCAACCCCAAGTTATTCAAAATTCACCCAGTCAGTTTCCCTTAATGGTTTATTAATTGTTTTTTTAAATAAATAAATAGATAAAGCCCCGCAAAACTTTTGCCCTTTCTCCCAAAAAACTGACCCTTTTTGAACCCAAGAAACTCAATTCTGCTAGGAATCAGATCTCTTGCAGTTTACCCCGATGCTTAGCGCTTGATCTGATGACTGCACTATTTCTTTAATCAATAAACCATGGCGCCTGTCTGCCTCATTCCATACCGCCAAGACACTGGCTGGAGAAGATGTGTCTACGAGGCACAACAAAAAGACTAAACAAATGGCTTGTCAACGCTCTCATTCTTATTCATGGTCAAATTTCACGCTACATTAGCTCAACTGAAATTATGATAAAGCTCACAAGCAAAACCAAATACAAAAAAGTTCTAAAAGCAGTATTGGTAAGAGTTCTCTTCAAGAACGCTTTGTTATCTTTATTATATTTTTAAAAATCTGACAAAACTATGGGTTTTTTTTATCAGTGATATAAAGATTAAATAAGAATATGTCTCTTGGGAATTTTTATTAGAAATTTGTTATTATTATTAAAACTAGCATTGTGAGTTATTTAACTGGTAACTTTGTGCATATATACCTTACATTTGATGCAAAGGTTGTGATTCTTGAGTTTTAACTCTTTTGAAATATTAAGCTATGAATTAGCGTTTTGTGATAGCTGGCAACTTCAGGTATTATATAAAGTCACAATTAGAATGTTGAGTGCACAGGAGGACAGTAAGAAAGACGTAGCAAAAAAAGTTACCGGAGAAAGGGCATAAAGCAATTAATGTGCAAAATTGTGTTTCAAGAAAACTGAGCGTGAACGTTTGATTGGGTTTTCTAGCCATTTGATCAGGCCCATAGGGAGTGGTAAATTCTGCATGGTAATGGGAAAACACGTCTTTTGGGGGTGATTCTTGCAACACGAAAGTAACTGCAATGACATCTTGTTTTTGTCAGAAGCCATTTTATTGTTTATGACCTTTTGTTACTGGGAAAATGTAGTTCATGTGCCTGAAACTTGAAAGGTGGGAGTGTAGCTTTATGACCCTCTTCCAAGGACACTATAATAAAATGTGATGTAGGATAATTTCTATCCTGGCCAGCTTGAAATCAATTGTTTTGTTTTTCTCACATACCATCCCCTGCCCCCCTTTTTCCTCTGTTCTACCCTCATTTCCCCTCTATGCTGTGCTGTCAACTATCTAAACACTGCTAACTGTCTCATTTCATTCAGTTTATTTTTTATTCCTCATCCTAAAGTTACGCTTCATAAACCATGTATTTTTTGTTCATATTTTGAGAATTGGACAACTAAATAACGCTAATAATAATATCACGTTTTTTTCGGGTAAACTGTTTTGTCTTAATATGAGGACATGACATTTGTCGATGAGATTATTCTAAAAATAAGACAAATCCAGAAACAAGTTTTTGAATATGGAACCTTTCGACCTTTGTTTTTTAAACAATAAGAAAAATTAGGAACTTTGATTTTAAAGATTTAGAAATTAAAATCAGTAACACATTTTGTTTCTAGATAGACCAAAACCTCCGAAGCCAACATCTGCATTATTACCCCTTCCCTCTCAATCTCCTTCACTTTAAAAATCTAACTGTGACCGTAATCATCTTAAATGTCAATGAACTCAACATCTCCCAAACGAACAATACAAAAGATACATCATTGCACTCAAAGGCAGCCTAAATCACACGCTTGATGCTTTTATCCATAGGATTACATTACCTGTAACCTTGAGCGAGCGAAGTAGGAAATAAAGCATGGTTGCCAAAAAAAAAACCAGACAGTTTGTTACTAGGGGATTCTTATCAGGTATAGGTGTAATTAAGAGAGGATTGACCGGATGGAGACTTCTTCTTCGTAGCTTCTGGCGATGCAGGACACAGAAATGGCTAGTTCAAGGTTTCCCAGTTTACGAGACAACGAGGCAAACTTACATTACGGAGGTGAGGAAGTGGATTGAAGATATCACTTAGGGGGTACAGGTAACCACTGATAAGCAATGGGTCAACTAAAAACAAAACCTGTTTAGGTTTGATGGTTGTTGTTTTTGTTGTTCCCAAGACCAAACAGCCACAGGAAGGCAAAGGCTCCTGTTTTGTTTGTTTGTTTACGGGTAGTACTTAGTATTCGATGGGGGCAGTCTTGACAAGAGTTATTGAGAGGGCGTGCATTCTTCACTGTACACAAAGCCCTCGTATAACGCCCACTGCCACGGCTGACGCCAGCCAATGGAAAACTCCTTCACTTGTAAATGTCATACAACTGTCAACCAATGAGGCCACTTATTTTGACCCTAGCAAAGTACTTCTCAGAAGCTTTTGAGACAGACTCTTCTTGGGTTGAAAAACAGGCCATCAACCTATTTTGCAAACCTCAAAGAGCCACCTAAAACTCAAAAGAGTCAACCAAAACTTTCTTAAGTTCACTGTTTAACTTTATGCATCAACTGAAAACTTGTGGAATCAACTCGGCCAAAATAAGTCAATAAATGATTGAGGATTGGCAGGAGTCACCTAAACCTCAAAAACTTCCTAAGGTCAAACTGACAACTTTTGTTGTCAAGTGCAAACTTGTGAAGTCAAGTCAAACCAAAATGAGTCAATAAATGACCGAGGATTTGC
>CM021531.1:1579699-1592973 GCA_010994315.2 Pisaster ochraceus
ACAAAATAACTGAGTCAACTCTTCTTCCGGTAAACCCTTTATGCAAATCAGTAACAAATTATTCAAGTGTTATCCTGACCGAGTTACCCTGAGTAACGATTCTACAGGAAAATGCTGACCGAGTGTATCCTTAAAATGTGCCAACGAGGCAATCTTCAGTACGAAGGCTAAAATGTCTACATACAAAAAAAGGAACGGTGAAATTTGTACACACTTTTTCTCTAAACAGTTTTCTCTGTCAAGTACAATCCCACAAACCAATCAATCAGATCACTAGATGATTCATTGAATTGATTCAAAAGAAACCAAGCACGATCAATGACGTCCAGATTTCTCTTGAGATTTTGATTTGTCATTTGTTGACGATTAAACTTGTCCATACAAAGTGAGGTGGCGGATCAATAAAAGCAAATACTATAGCTCCTAAAAAACAAACTGGTTCGCTTTATCTACCCCCTGTGAAATCCCAACTAGTCACAAATCTAAAATAAAAAACTGCAGAAAAGGAAACGACTAAAGTGAGTCTGACTTACCTCAAGTTGGCATCCTTCCTCTGTGATTGTGTTGTCCTTGCTGAAAGCTGTGTAAGAAGTGAGACAAGATGAAAGAGAATTACGCGTACACACCTTAACAAAATGCTATTAGCAGCTGAAGAACAACACGTCTGTTGGGTGGATGTACAATTATTAGCACACCAGCCACCTGATCTGGATGTGGTTGAGAGGAGTGTATGACAGACCTTGCGCCCGATCATTAACTCACCGGGTTCTGGGTTGAGCGGATGACAGCTTCCCTTATGTCGTTTCCCCTGTACGGGATCAAGACGAAAGAATCACTTAACGATTATGCGAGGCGGCGTATGCCCACCGCCGTTTAGTAGCTGCGCCGCGTAGTGATGCGCTTATGCTTCGCATTAGTGAACTTAAATATAGATCATCACGAAACTGTCATTTACAAGAATCACGACCCGATTGCGCATAAAAAGACCTTGCTTGGCATTTTAATTCATCCAGCTGAGACTATTATGGCTCGTAAAAAATTCACAAACATTGTTGGTAGTAACCACTTCAATTACACGCTCGTTGTGCTTAATGGTAGCTTCCATAAATTGGCCGCCTTGGATAACATTATGCTTTCACTAGATGAGTTTTCAGGATGTGGAAGTAACGACTCAATTACAAAATGATTATAAATTTATGCACTTTTTCCGGGTGCCTTTTGATAGTAATGTTGCATGTAAAAAAATAATTAAAATGTTGACACTATGTAGCTATTTCCCCGATGATTTTTCTCTCATGAATTTTCATAAATTATCTTGGTTAATCAATCAATAAACCTTGGGTTTGCAAGGAGGGAGGACAGGAACAAAACCTAGGGCGTGATAATTTAGGACAAGGAGACAAAACCCTTTTTAAAACTATTTGTTAAGGCCAACAGTAAAATTAAGCTTGAGGGTGAATGCCTAACAACAAAATGCATAGTTGATGGTTGCCTTATTAAAATCATTAAAAGATCCAGCTGCATCTGTGGTTTCTTTGTGTTTTCTTTTTCTGTATTGTCAAAAATAGTTCTGTCAATTTTCTGTTTAAAAAAACTAGCTTATATTTGTCGCAGTTTCCTTATTAAGTAAAACTCTACAGTGACAGGTACCAAGGGTAAAGCAGTGGAGATCCTTGACAAGTCTAGTAAATTAGAAAACTTGCCTCAGTCTTACACAAAAATTGTATAATTACAACTCTGCAACTCTCTACAAAAAAACAAAAACACGCACAAATATCTGAGAGGCGGAATGCGTAGGTTTAGAAATTTCATAAACCACTGTGCTTAAATGAAGGTGAAATGCAATGCCACTGCAGCGATGACTTAATCTCCACCGATCATGCGAATAGTTCTGCTCCTTGCCTGAAAATAGCCCCGAGGGAGGTATATACCTGATGTGCCTCAGCGAAGGGAATGTGCATGGATACATCTTGGTATTTAGTTCAGCGTGAGGAAAATGATGAGGCAAGACAGTTTTGTAAAGTACTTTCATTCTAGCCAACGTCGTTAGAGATTGTTACATGGTGGTAAGGCCGGGTGATAATTATGAGACTTTGACTACATTTGAGAAAGCTTCCCCCTCCACTCACACACACCCTATCTCCACCTCCCCTTCCCTTAGCCGCACAGATCCTTATCATTACCGACCATGTTGTTTATTACCTAGGTCATCCCTTTATTGTGTCGTGTATACATGAAATGAAGTTACAAAAAGATTCACAGAAAGACAAGTCTAGAAATTAAGATACACACCGATTTATGGTGAGTAACTTTTCTTGGTCAAATATAGAGGTGTGTCAAAACACATTTTAGTCAAATCTAATTTGATATCAGGTACAATTAAGACCAGATAAACAGCCCCCCATCCCTACCCACACCTCACCCTAATCCTCATAACTTCGGACAAACAGGAAACAACAACGGACACAAGAGGGGGTTACAGCACTAAAACAATTCCTGACAATTGTATACTGTAGGCCTACATAACTATGCTTCTACAAATGCTAAGTAGCTGTTTCTAATGATATGCTCTGATATGAACAGACATGATATTTGGCCCTCGTCATAAAGTAGGACAATTTTATTAAGTACAATAGCTGACCTACATGTACATAAATATGGTTTCAGCTTAAATAGACTTTTCAGGCTATTTAATAAAACAATTGTTGAATTTTCTGAAGGCCGAAAAATGGAAATCAGACTTACATGGAAAGAATATCATGTGTGTATGAAGGTTGCAAAATACCCTGTCTATTCTATTTCATTTGTTGTCTCCTCTAAAACTCTTTAAAAACAGAAATTGTGACAATAATTGTTGTTTTTGTTGCTGTTTTGAGGTTTTTTTTTTAACAAAATAACAAAACAGAAGGAATGTGTCCAGTAAACCAAGCCCCAACAGTTGTGACCTTTCTTGCATTTTTAATATTAATGTCAAAATAGTAATAAAAAGGTTAAATAAAGGAATAGTTTCCCAATGATAAATCCCTTTTCTGCATAAAAACCACCAGGTGCTTAATCACAACAAAATCTGCAGGTTTTTCCCACTGACTCATACGGTGGGAAAGAGAAATCTATTGTTGGTCAAGAGAGGGCACTGTTAGTGTTTAGCAACAGCTTCTGAATATCTTGGATGTACATATCAACAGGAATCCTTAATGCCCAATTATGACTTCAGAATTAATGACCCAGCTGATGGATTTGATAAGCTAGCTTGTCTCCATAAAAAGTAACAACCCCCACAAATTATACGACAATAAAAAAAAACAAAGCAATATTTTGGCTGAAATATTTTAAGAATTTGGCCCCATGCACATAAACAAGCTTACTAAATTGACAAGCACTTCTCGTTAACTTACCACTGACATCAAGTCAGTCGTTAGGAACACTTAACCTGTGACATCACATGTTTACAAAAGAGCCCCAGAGCCTGGACTTCCTGCACGCACAGTTTGTACACAGCTCAATGGATGTAAACATTAAATCTGCTATTTTATGGATTGCACAATCTGATTTTTATCAACTTTTGATATGAAGAGAGGGGGCCAATCTCAAAATGTGTTCGGCAGTATTTTTTTCTTGAGCTGATGCGGACATTATGACATAAAATGTAAAAAATTTCCATGTGACCAGAGTGGTATCTTGCTTACCATTAAATGACTTGGAATGTTTTTCAATTCAATCTTTGCTTTTAAGAAATGATCCGAGTATCAAAGTTTACTTACCCGTAACACAAAAGAGATAAATCTTCTCTTCATATTTGTTCAAGTAAAAACAGTGTGTTTGTTGAAACTGTGTTTTTATTTTGTTCCTGGTCTTTGCTCATTTTGATTCTGGTCATGTAAACAAAACAAATTTCCAGCAAAAATGTTGAGCTATAGGCCTTGCGGTCTCGTAGATTTTTCCCCAAAACTTGAGCCATGACAAGGTCAAAGGTTACATGGTCTATACCCATTGCTTGCTGGGGTAACAAGTAATACAATAAAAGAACGTGGCCACATCTCAAAGCCCGAATAATTGACGCCCACTTCTCATTAACTTACCCCTGACATTAAGCCAGTCGTTAACACCCATCCCCACTGCTTTTCAAGATAACAACTAATGCATTCCCCTTGGTGAGGGAATTACATTACATGGAAAAAAAAAAAAAACTTGCTTTACTCACTTTGTCAGCTGACAAAAATTCAAGCCCCAATACATGATTGTGAGGTCTCACAGCATTTTTTTTTATCAAACTTACTATGTGTATAAATCAAAGATCCCATGATACTGTCACTTCTTGGAGGTGTTATATTTGGAGACACATTAGCAGCGTTATCCCCAGCTGAATTTTAAAACTTCAGGGCGCGGAAACAACAGTTCAGAATGATTTAATCTTTGCTCCTCTCCACACTGTTTAGTGTTTTGTTTTTAATGACGCAAAAAACACACCAGGTTTTCTGATTGCAGTTTTAAAAAACTGTTTCGCCATCAGTTGTATTGGTCCACTCTGAACAGGTGCGTTTTTGTCTTTCCTTTTTTGTAGCCATCTAGTTTGTTTCCTCTGGGATATTGTCACAGCCCCTTGTTTATGGTAAATGCAACCGGTTTCATTATTGCCTACATTAGCGTAAGATTGCGGATATTGCCCGCAGTGAAATGCTCCTGACAGATTTGCATCTCAGTTGTTGTTAACGAGGACCACACTATCAGAAGGCTTGCATCGGATGATACTGATGGCCACGCGGTGATGCTGAATGAATGTGAATATATGCTGATTCCAATGGAGATCCAACAAGCTCCAAATCATGTGACATAAGAACTGAGTTGATTTTTGCCTGACAACTTTGTGATTATGTCTCTTTTGGGAAGAAGGGTTGGTTATGAGAAGGACCAGGGTAGAGATGAAGTAGAATCACCGTTTCAAACACCATGCTCTGCTCTTTTTATAAGAACAGGCCTTGCTCGCCCTTGCACGAACGCACGGAACAGGAGAGGAAGTTGCAGAGTCACAATAGTGTTTGTTTTATCGCAATTAGACATTTCATCACAAGGTTAAGCGTGTTTGGAGTTGAGATTTCAGATAAGTTATTTCCTTATCAGAGTTCCAATCTTCTCTCAAGTATTTTCTCTGAAGAGCAAATTGGCCGTAAATAAACAGCTTTGAGCAATAGTTGGACAATAGCGCGCTGAACAATTTTCCATTAATTCAAAGCCACGAAAGCAAGAGACAAAAACACTAATGATAAGTGCTGGAACACTCAGGACTAATCTTTATCTTTGTGGATAAAGGTGACAGAGACCCAGCTGCAATAGTGTGGAATTCTCCACTTAAATATAATGAAAACAAAATCAGATATTGTTGTAAGAAATGTTATTGTGTTAAAGGAATGGGACAATGATTGCATCAGATTGATAAAGCTTATAGACTTTTCTTTTGCAACATCACAGCCGTGAGTTTTGACAACCTTGGTTGGCAAAAAGTACAGATTGCATTCACTAAGAAAATACAATCATTTATTACACTGAATCAATGGTTGCCACCTATGCCAAATTGAAAGTACTTAGAACTCTTTAACGCTAAGGCAGAACAGGGAACTTTCTGCAGAATCAGGGAGAGTTGGCAGTTCTTCAAGGCATTTTAGTGTTCCATTTTGATCAAATTTGTGCCGATCCACTGATACATGGCGTGATACTCAAGGTCATCCATATACAAAGCTGGTCAATCTTTTTAAACGTATATTCAGTTTGCAGTAACACCTCGTCTGCGTTCTCCCTTAACAGTGGTCCGCTGACCAAATGCCAGTTAAAACACCTGAGGACCAGTCGAAATACAATCCAAGTGGTCCGACTGGATAGTTTAGCATTGAAAAGCATCCCTGTTTAATTAATATAAGTATGGACTAGTGAAAAAGCTGACGGACCAGTGAAATGAAAAGCTGGCTGGTCCTGCTGGCTAGTCACTGAAAAGAGTTAAGGGCAAACCCTGCACGTATCTAGTTTGCTGTGTAGATTTGTTCTTGAGAACTTGTCTTGCTGTTTGTTCTAATGCCGCTGTTAGAACAAATCTGCACAGCAAAGTATATACACATGGTGTTACTGCAAACATACCTTACAATAACATGCCTTAAAACCATGACTCAAAACCCATAGCCTAATGTTTGTAAACAATTCAAAAGGTATAGTCCAGGTATTTCACGGTATACCTGGACATCATTATTCTCTAGAGGGCGATGATCATACTTACAGCGTCGGAAACTCTTGAGGGAAATTCGCTTCTTAAGATTCCTCATCCGGCTTACTGGACCAATCTTCTGTCCGTTTGTTTCTACAAAATTGTGGAAGAAAAAGGAGACCACCAGTTAAGTGAAAGTTATAAATAAGCAATAAAATGTACAGTATGAGCTATAGCATTTATAAATCTTTGATCTATTTTGAAGGAAATGTGGTGGCCTTAAAGAGTTCTCTTAAACTTTCTCTCACTTTTCTACGAAAGGTACTTTTCTGACAAGATTGGGAATTTATACTCAAACTGTGGATGAGATTGAAACATAATAATTATTGAATAATTATGAAGGGTTCAAGGTAATTATCAGTTAGAAACGGGGGGGGGGGGGACATCATTTACATAATGCTTTTGGTGTATGCTACAGTACAGTGTCATCTGTTGCACTAGATTTGAAGTCAAAGCACAGATTTGATAAATTAACAAGCCTGGTGCTTCGTTTTTGCAAGGGCAAGGGCACCAAGTCATTTTCTCCACAGTAAAGGGCACCTAGCTGTGAGGAAATTGTAAATTTCTATTGGAACATTTTGTGGGCGCCAAGGCAATGACCAGGGGCAACAGAGGCAACTGCCTCCTTTGCCTCAGTGAAGGAGGCCTGAGTTAAGGTGACAAACAAATTATTACATTGCCTTGGGTTCAACTCATAACAATTTTACAGACTGCTGTCTGAAATACTGCCAGTCAAGATACAACTTTTTGAAGTCCCCCATAAAATCACCAATGCTTTTTTGATTACCAGAAATTATCGGAAAGCGCAGATGTGGACAAAATCTGTGACAAAATGTGAAGAGAGTTTCACTGTTCACGCTAAAACAGAGCTATGCTAGTATGAAGAATTTAATACAGATGGACTGACTTGGGTGTTTATTGAAAACCAGTTGGGAATGTGTCTTCCAAACAAGCAATGGTGCACTCCTTAAATGTCAGGCACTTATACCGCAATCATGAAATTTATAATAAACACTGCATCTTTTGAAGCCCAGCTTCCTTCCAGGAACCTCTAGACTGTGCTGTTCTTCAGTGCCAGAGCTCCAGTGTACATACTACATACTACATGCATGTCCACGCATTTCCTGTTATGGTTGCATGTATGTGTGTATGTTTATACTTGGCCAGTCCTCTTGCAGTCCAGCTTCCTGAAAACTGTTTTCCCTTTTTACTCGACGCCAAGTATAATATTTTGAGGAAGTGTGTACATTTGTACACGGTGTCTGGCGTCTAAATAGCATAAGAATCCATATGGGCTCCAATTCACATCTGGACCAGGCTGCTAACCAGAATGAGGTTACCGGCCAACACACAATGTCACATGCACAATTTCTTACTGGTAGCCAGTCCTGCTAATTTTTGCCGAAAACAAAATTTCTAGCCAGATTGTCTGCTTAAGCAGCTCCATCAAATTGGTTGCTAAGCACAAGACAAGTATGCTTACCAGAAACAGGCAACCAGCCAATATGCCATGTCACAACAACATTTCTGCCCGGTTTCCTGCAAATGTTTGCTCTGACAGCAGAAATTTGTTGAGCAATTTATCAGACCCTGATGAGCAAATAAACCCGATTGTATCCAGCACGGTAAATGTTTTGCTTGAGACTGTAACCAGCCTAAATGCTTCAACCTGACTGATCAAGAATGGCTCCCTGTTTTATTTGATCAGAAAATAAATTCAGGGATTACAATTGAGACATAAGATGGCAAACTTACAAAAAAACTTGTTTCTCAATGTGTACAAGGGCTGATGTAAGTTTGGTATATGCATGTATTTTGATTTTTTTTTAAGGCTATTTAAAAATTAGTACTGATACTAAAACAAATCAGAATAATTATCAAAAAGGGAAAAGATATCATGCCTATAAAGTAAAGAATAAGCCCGGGCCTGGAATTACACAGAGGCCCTGGTCTTGACCTTGGTTTGTCTGCAAACCTTTCCCATAGACTTTACAATTTTCCAATAAAAGTGCCCAATGCAAAATGAAAATGACCTTGCCCTCTCAGACATGAAATTCCAGGCCAGTAACCCACATCCATAGTTAAATCAATTGTTCACGGTATAGCCTACAAAATTAATAAATGTGCTGCCTCATGACAGAACCAAGCACTTCTTATAAAGAGGAAGAGAAATGTGAAATTCAATTGTGTAATGTACTCATTTTCCAATAGATAGTGTCCTCATGTGAGTGGGAAAAAAATAATAAGTCTCTAACCTCGCGTTAAAATGATGTAAATTGCCATTGAATTTGATACCCTTCCAGTACAAATATTTTGCACCCGTATCCAAAACATTTGATGACATCATTCTGAGAACAATTTGTCTATTTTTGTTGGGGATATTTTGGTTTGGATTTCTGACTTTCGATATAATATTCAATCAAAACGACCTTGAATTTTGACCTTTTGACCGACAAAAAATTAGTTGCGGAAATCCAACGATGTCATGTTTCAAATTTCACTCTGAAAGTAGAGACCCATTTTTTTAGAGAATGATGTCATCAGACATTTAGGATGTTGACACATTTTGCACTGGAAGGGTATCGAATACGATTGCATTTTTCACCATTCCAACGTGAGGTTAGAGACTTGTAAATTTTTTACCATTCACATGAGGACTCTACCTATTGGAAAATGAGTACATGTATATCACAAAATTGAATTGGTCATTTCTCGTCCTCATTAAGAAAACCCATAAAAACTGTTAAGTATTCTCATGTAGATGAAAAAATATATACTTGTACATAACACCTAATTAGGCATCACACACCGAAGCCAAGTTTTTCTCAACATAACGAATGTTTACTGTACAACATCACGTGGATGTCAAGGCTGATTATTTGCATGGGTAGTCACAAAATGTACAAAGCTCAGTTTGTAAAAAAAAAAATGTCACACTGGGTGTGCCAGCAAGAGAAGAGGAAGAAGATACGAAGGCTACTCAAGTGTAAGGAACGTTATTGCCTGGATATAATCTTTCATTCTGATCATGTTTTTATAAGATTATGAGTGTACAAGACACAGAGGGCAATGAAATAGCAGGTGTTGTTACTGAAGTACATTAATACCGGGTAGCTATACGAAAGAGAATCTTCACATGAGGCTGTTCGAGACGTCATTGTACCTTAAGGAAATTCTCTGTTCACACGGTGTACTCTTACAACTCACTGTTTAATGTTGTCTACATGTAGTACATGTACAGTGTATTATGCACTTTCCCCACAGACAATGGCATGACAACATTATGAAAATGATATTGAGAATTATGTTAATATTTCAAATTCAAATGGATCAAATTTTTGTACTGGTATATTTTGCCTGTGTATTTTATACTGTATTGTATTTACATTTCTAGGGTTTGTAACAAGTTACTTATCTTCTGCCTTCATATTTATTTCACCATTATCAAGTTACAAATCATGGTGTTGCAATCGTTGACCATCCGATACTAAATTATGAAATATAAAATGTTTATATGCCGCACATCCTTGCCATTTGATTGGTGGATCATGCCTCATGCAATATCCTTTATTTTTCCATACTGCCATGCTCCATAATGTAACAGTCCTATATGGATAGTTATAGGATAGATCAGAGAAGTCGCAGCGTACAAGTAGTTTAAAAAAAAAAGTTCCTCACCCGTTTTTCTAAACGAGCCAAAATCATATCATAGCTGCCAAAGTTGGTGTCTACATGGAGTTGCAACGTTGTTTAGACGAGGTTTTAAGAATTTCCAGAGTGTGGGGGTGGATTAGTTTCCGTGTCTATTATGTGTTTATTGTGAAAACAATCGCGAACGACAAGGATGTGAGAGTTATATAAAACTACATGTAATAGGCTTATTGAATGCATTTTATTTGTGCATTGTTACTGAATATGACCACTCTGGCATTTCCATTTCACTCGGCTTCAACTCGCAAAATGGAATGGTCTAAGTTTCACCTCGTGAATCGTGATTATATTCTGCTACAATGCAATCACATGCATCCAATATTTGATTGTGCATCATATTAACCCAATCCGAGAAGCTGTTTTTGATCAGCATAATTATGATCCATGTATCAACCCAACTTCTCAAATTCCTTTTTTTTTTGTAATATTAATTTTGTCAAATAGTTCATAATTTTATTTGAAAATCTTTTACGCACAGGAGTGGAGGATTTCATGCAGAAATTTTGCATTGATTGGCAAATATATTTAGACTGAACAAGTTCTGTGCACTATGATGATTTTTGAGTACCTACTGAGGCATTTTGCTATGCTATACAAGAGAAATCACTGGTTATCATGTTGTTTGTCCAAGACGCTATTGCCTTCCAACTATTCAAGTATTACATATTCTCCTTGACATTTTCCTTTTCTTGTCCAGCTTTGTATTTTTTTCTCCAGTCCCATCAAACCTTTGTAAGTGAGTTGTTTTCAATCTCCGTACCCTTCAGGCAGTATAGCTTCCCAACAGTGCTCCCTAAGCACAAAAGGCAACTCTTTCATTTTGCAGGACCCTGGTATGGTAAGCGAGTACAAACTCTTAAAGGTAAAACAAATCTTGTGGAATAAAGACTTGAAGTACATGTACTTGTATGGAAATCCTGTCGTAGTTTCCAACAAATACATCCTTCGAGAGAACAAATCAATTTTTTATTTTTTAGATTACATGATCATGTTCTCTGGAGACCAGCCAATATAACGCCACTTTTTTTTTTACTGTGTTTTTTAAGCATTCGTTTGTGTTTTTGTTGTGCTGTTCAAGTTATGTATCTCGCAAAGCAGAATTTCAGATGGAAATATTTCTCAGGAAATGTGGCTCCTGAATGAACTTAAAGAAAAGTAAGCGTTGAGATTCAATAAAGCTTTGAGATTCAAATCCATTCATTCTGGTTAACCCACCAACATATTTTCAAGTTTGTCATGTTTGTTGTTGTACAGGTAAGACAGTCTTTCCTTACAAATGGCACCCTCTACGAAAGGAAATTTAAATAATTTCTACTTGTGTTACTTCCTATTTAAAGGTAGGGTCATAGATTGGTAAATATTCAAAACACTAATGGACACAGAAAGTTACTTGGTAAGAAGCAATGAAGCTGTTGAGAGTATAAACTTTTTTGAGAAAGGATTCCCTTTAAAGTAATATGGTTAGAATTATTTTTCAGGCCAAAATATTTGAATGTGAGAAACAATTCATGCATGATTCGTTTCTCAGATTTCTGGGAATTCAAATTTCAGCGGTGTCCATTCACGAATGCTGCGGCCAGAGATGCAATATTGTTGGTGCCCTTGTCATAGGGAAATCTGTCCCCTGGAGATTCCGTCCCCCACATCACACATGGGAAACTAACATGGGCGGGAAGTTGATTCAAAAGAGGGCGCTATCAGAAGAAGTTTGTACACAGTTTGCCGTATGGGGGGAAAGAATCTCATGGGGGGCCATAGAATCTCCTGCCACCCTCACTAAACGTAGATGAATGCAACGTCCTTAATGAAAACACAGTGATAGATATTTGCTGTTTTCTCAACAAGTAAAGACACTGTATTCAGCTGAAACTTTCATACATGTAGGTGACCTTTATTGATAATTTTGCCTATTTTTTATCAGCATTACCTTGACAAAAACCAATCTATGACCCTACCTAAAAAAAAAGGCAGTTTTTTTCAGTTAAATTGTACATGAATAAATGTTGGGGTGTTGTTGGTTGTTTTTGTCTTTCTTTTTTTCCCAGCACCAACCTTTGCTCCAAGGTCCAAATACAAAGACTGCTATCAGCTTGTAGATTAGAAAGGATTTTATCTGTTGTTTTAACTCCTCAGTACAATAACACACAGCTACTGTACTGTACATTTGACTTGGTCATTACCATTCATACATGGTTTGTACAATATGTACATGATTCTATAGTAAAGTGCAGGCCAAAGATACAAAGACCTCCTTGTAAGGCCGTGTTTCGTTATATTGGAACATTTCCAAAGGCATTAATGATTAAAGGTTAATTAAGGGCATGTAGGCAATTGCCTCCATTACAGACTTTGTATACACTAGAACTCTAAAATGGCGCAGAATACTTCCTAAAAATCTGAATAAAAATCAATAAGAATGGCTGGAAGGTTGAATATAATCTAACTGGGCAGTTTGGCTACAGTGCGGCCCAAATCCTCCCATTTCCTCTTTCTCCTATGTCACTCCACAGTCCACACCAATTTGTTTGAACTTGGTGTTTAAGATTGGAATGCCTGACCCTGTGAAGTAGAGCCTGCTGGCCCAAGTCCTTCTGAATCCTTCACTTGGGCAATTGGATGTTAAGAGGAATTGGTACTGTAAGGGTTAATGACACTGTAACCTATCAGGCCTGCATGTGATACACACACCTATTACAATTTTTGTTTTTTAACCTACAGAACAATCACTTTATGTCGATACAAAATAAAGTGAAAATCTTTAACGTTCACTGGAAAACTGAAAACATCAATAATTCATGGCCTCGCTCGGGATCACTTTATAATTTAGTCCCAGGATTCACACCTGATTCGGTCAATTATTTTTTAATTTACTGGTTGAATTATTTCTGCTCTGCGTGGAAGTACTCTACACATCCCAGTGTGAAATGTCTATACACTAAAAATCTAAAACGGAGAGGAATAATTCCTAAAAGTCTGAATAAAATCAATGAGGATGGCTGGAAGGTTGAATATAATCTGCAGGATCCATTGACATTCGTCTTATCAGTGGGTCTAAACCCATGTGTTATTTTTAATCAAGTCCTACTTTGATGCCAGAGGCAGGGGGGATCCATTAGTCTCTGTGATGTACCGGTGTGTTCAGAAATCACTTTATTTATTTATTTTATCTTATTTATATATATTCGATATCCAACAGCGGATATCCGCCATTTACAGGTATCATTTAAAAAACAAAAAAATATATTATGTATATATAGAGGTTGAAATTACAAGTTTACACAATACTTGACACAGATTAATAAATACAGAAAAA